>VWZL01004869.1:42987-93691 GCA_013396915.1 Stercorarius parasiticus
CCCCAAAACTGAGCCCTGAGGGACACCGCTGGTGACCAGCCGCCAAGAGGATTTCACCCCATTAATCACAGCTCTCTGGGCATGGCCATCCAGCCAGTTCTTTACCCAGTGAAGAGTACACTTGTCTATGCCATGATTCACCAGCTTCTCCAGGAGAATGCTGCGGGGGACGGTGTCAAAGGCCTTACCAAAGTCCAGATAGACAACGTCCACAGTCTTCCCCACATCCAGAAGGCAGGTCACATGGTCATAGAAGGAGATCAGGTTGGTTAAGCAGGCCCTCCCTTTCCTGAACCCATGCTGGTTGGCCCTGATCCCTTGGCTGCCCTGCACTTGCTGTGAGAGCTCACTCAAGATGATCTTCTCCGTGATCTTTCTTGGTATTGAGGTCAGGCTGACAGGCCTGTAGTTCCCCGGATCCTCCTTCTGACCCTTCTTGTAGATGCGCGTCACATTAGCCACCCTCCACTCATATGAGGTCCACTTTCCCACCATTTCATAGTGGAGTGCATATGTTACAGTTTCGGCCGACAGAAATTGTAGTCTCTTCAAAACAAGCAAGTGGTTAATACTGTGTTTATTTCCAGGGACCTATAGTTTCCTTTGCTGATTGAGAAACTGCTCTAGAAATGGCCATAACTGCAGGCTATAAAGCCTAGTCCAGTGAGTTGCCAAGGGTCTTCAGTTGCCGCTGAATTCATTATCATTCATTATCATTTAGGAGTGTTGAACAAGTCCCTGGCTTCACTTGCAGCCACTAATTACTCGGGAAGCATCTCCTTGAATAGCCAAAAACTCTTCCTAATTTACCAGAACCACTTGGGCACCCTGTTAATTTTGTTTAACACACATAGGTAGAGCAAGGAAAGTTACTGACTTCTGTGGGTTGATCAAGATTTCTCATTTGTATTTTATCCAACCAGTGTTCATTTATTTTGTTTAAGCACTACATTTTAATGAGCAAACCCCTGTTTTATTTTAAACTTTATTTTTATCTTTATTTTCTTTCCTTGTTCCATGTCTTTATTCATCAAAAAGGAAGTTTTGTGTTCTTTTTCCAGTTTCTCAGTTTTGTACTTCTCCAGTCTCTTTCCTACTCCCTTCCATATTTTTGTTCTTTCTTCTGCTTTATATACTTACCACATCATCTTTGCTGCTGACGTATCCACAGACTGTCCTGCATTTGCTCATCTAGCCATGTTTTCATGCAGCTAATCTCTTTCTGCCACTCTAAACCTAAAGACTCTTGCTTTCCTGCTATCTTCTTTTTTTGCACACACTCTGAGATTCAGTCCAGTAACTCCTTACACGCAAGATAAGCTACAAAATTGTTGCTAAAAGAATGAAAATAAAAAAAATCCAAGATGTACCAAACGCCAAAGTACACAGCTTTTGCACCATGTCAGGGTCCTGTCCTCTGCACTGATAGTATTAGCATCCTTTTCTGAACAGTAAGGAAGGACAATGTCTGATGCAAGCAGTATAGAAACTTCAACAAACACTGATTAAAAAGGACTAATTAGAGTCAAATGACAGATGTGAGCCATCTTTATTAACTAATTGGATAGTTTTATGGGGCAAGCGAACGTATTAGATAAGAGAAATATGGTAAATCTCATGGATCTCAGTGAAGTGATAGAAATTGTGTTACTTGTGGGAATGACCAGCAAAGGTGGAGAGAACAAACAGAATGGAAAAAATTATCTGAAGAGGGTACTGGCATAGTGGATTGCTGTATTTGTGATAACAAATATTAAGATGTTATGGTAGTTATGCTAACAACTATTATTTGTATAAGTCATCTTTTGAATATAGTATTGTATTAGATAATCAGAATATGAAAATAAGTGCAGCAGTTTTGACACAGTTATTAAAAACCCCAAATGCAGTCTTTGGGGTATTTCAAATATTCCAAGGAATATTTTACAAGTTTTTCTACTATACATAGGGAATAATTAATACATAAGGAGATAGAGACACCTTACCAAACTGCTGTGCTCAAATCTGATCAGCCAATTTGAGGAAAGATTAATCAAAGGATAGAAGCAATCTAGCTTGGCTGATGCAGTGAAAAGCATCTCTCTTGCTAGAACCCACTGGAAGGGCTTGGTCTGCTTAATCTTCAGAGAAGGCTGAAATAAAACATGATCATATTTTTTTTCCCATAAGAATTTCAAGGGCCATACATCTGGGCAATATGAAGAGGAGAGATATAAAAGAGCCATGTTTGCATGAAAACAAATGACACATACTAATCAAGAGTAAATATATCATGGAAGTATTAGAATGTTTTAATTATGACTATAAAAACATGGAGAAAGACTTAGAAAAAACTGATTTTAAGATTAAATTTGTTATATTTCTGCACAGGCTTTTGGAACATAATAGGGAACAGTATTTGCTGACCTGAGAGGTCCTGTCCAGCTCAGTATTCTCATGGGTTTTGCAAGATAATACAATACTGATTCTTTTCCCCAAAGCTGTAGATTTATTTTTCTGACTGCAGATTAGATCTGTGATAGATTATTTGCAACTGCTCATCCAGTTTGTATTGTGCCACCAGTTTTATCAAGGTAAAAACTGAAGTGTGAGCATAACTCTGAACAAAGCCTATTGTTCAAAGTGCATTATACTTTAAGTACAATGTCCACTGTCACTTAGGAACAAAGTAAAATATTACCACTGGCCTGTATAAGCAGCATATTTTGACATTTACTCAAACCTTGCCTTCTACAGAAAATCGTCAAGGGAGAAAAGTAACATGAAAACAGCTTAGTCTCAGAGGCTAAGAGTTTTGGTTGATCTTTTTCTGTCTCTACATAGACATCAAATCCAAATGACATCCTCAGGAAATCCAGTGAAGGAAGCATTACATACCTCTAAAATCCACTGCTCAGCTATCTTTTGTTATAGTTGCAGCCATACAAACAAAATGTTAATTGAATGCAATATAACTGTATATTAAAATATTCAAGGATAAGCAATCATATATTCCTAAACATTAAAATATCCTTAATTCTTCAGTATAAATTCCTACATTCTGAGAACTTTCGAAAATCATGGAAGATCCTCAAAAACTACAGAAAAAAAATAATTATACATAATTTTTTTTGCAGTGCTTACAAATCATTTTGACAATTGGCAAGCTCAAAATAGAAACTCTTACTTAGCTGCACAATATAAGAGTGTTCTCAATTTTGAGAGGTGATGCTGGATAGAATGAATCTCTCTGGGAATGAAAACAAATAATCAGCAAAGTATTTTTCAAAGAAATTACTCTTTTTTGCTATAGTATGCCGATTTTACAATAGAATTTATACTTTGTTGGATTTGAGTTCAAAATATTTCTATTTGTAGCTCCAAAAAGGGATATTGCTGAATACAGTGATTTCTTACAACCCTACAATGTGGATGCATTCTTTTTGTACAGGAAGGGAAACAGCTTTCTCCTATATGTGCCATTCAAGGGGGTATTTCTTGTATTGGATCACATCATCTCCAGCTGTGGATGCTGCAGGAGGACCCATTTAGAGCATTTTCCTTGCTACCCTGCTGTAGAGTTAACACAATTAACATTCTAAAAGTAAAGTGTGCTGGTCCTTTTTGTTTGAGATTCAGTGTCAGGGAGTCAGAAAGGATCTACAGTGCTGCTTTGGAAATATAAATGATGTCAATATGATGGGAGGGTGGGTTAAGACGTGGAATAATGAAGGATAGGAAGAGAGTTAAATTGCTTTTTGTCCCCTATCATATTCACACCAAAAGAATAATTTCTTTGACAGATGCTCTGTCTAAAATTACTTCCAAAAGGAAAAAATCTACTACGTTGTCTTTACATATATCTCACATTAGCCTCATCTTATTGACATTCTGAGAAAGATTCTTGTTCAGTCTCAGTCCACAATGAATTCCCATGGTTCTAGATGGTTAATAGTTCTCCTTGCTATTTTTTAGCAGGAAAATTGAAAGGATGAGGACTCACAGCTATAGGGTTTTCTACAGACTCCCATGCATGTGCAGAAAGAGAGCATGTTTACACAAGACATATCAGTGCCATTTAAAGATACCTCTTTTTATTCAAATGAGCTTCCTCAGAAACAAGAAGATTTGTAAACACATTAGCTTGGTGTGGTGCCCAGGCTAATGGGAAACCATTTCTGGTGCCTAGATCCTTTTCTGCAACTAATTCTCTGGCTATAGTGTGACAAGAACCACAGTTCTTTATTTGCAGAAGTGCTTCTGTACCTGAATATGCTAGGGATTTTGAGAGTCTTGGTTATTTTCCTGATGAGGGCAGGTGAGTGTTAAGGAAAAACAAGTTCAAATTATTTATATTGTGTGAAACCTTTCTAAAGATTTCAATGGCAGAAAAGTCCCGTATGTTGTGAGCTGTATAAGGACAACATAGAAGATTAGAACATAGACTATTTAGGTCATATATTTGAGTAAAGAGAATTTGTTATGACTGCTTTCTGTACTGAGCTCTCTGCAATCCCTTTCTGGACATAGGATTTCCTTTTTCTGAATTGCTTACCGTTGCAGTCTATTTTGTAAGCTTGTAAGGATGTGTCTTTGGTAAAGTGGCCTGATTTGCATACTTCCCAAAAATTGCAGCCAGGCAGCACCACCTCAAAGGAAAACAGGGAATGGCATTTTATCACCTCCAGAGCTGTGTATCTTCAGGTCAAGGTTGAAGTGTGCCAGAGGGAAAATGCGTTTGACTGCTACTTGTACTTTGTTTTCTTTGTGACTACATAAAAGGACTTCGGTCTCCAGAGATACAATTACAGCAACTTTCACAGACACTAAATCTGTGCACACAGAGCTGGTATATTGAAGAAAAATCTACAAAGAGGACAAGGCAAACCTTGGGATTTTGGTCTGATTTCTTGATCTTAGTGAGGAGACCTCCCATTCTTCAAGGCTGGGAAAGAAATTTAGGTTCTGTATACCTTTTAGTTTTGTTAGCTATAGTTGGCATTTGGAAGGATAGGCGGCACTGTAGTTAGAAACCATTTGTCAATAAGTGCATTTACGGGAGCTTAAACCATACTGGTCAATAGTTGATCTCTATCGAAAAGTAGCAAACTAGAATTTGCAGCCTGGAGCTGAAATGTTAATCCTTCCCTTTTAAATTTCCTAGGTCTTCCCCACTCTGTGTAATATCTTAAAATAATATCAGAGTTTTTAAAAAGAACACCATAAATTTAGAGATTTTTTTCAACTAAATATTAAATGGGGAAAATTTAATTGAGTTGTGACTTCCCCATCTCAAGACTTACTAAATCAAAAAAAAGAAGCACCAGTGTACATTCATATAATTGTAATAAAGGTACAACAAATTAAAAGAGAACACAACTCATTAAAAAACACACAGATGCCATTTTAAATGCTTTGAACAACAACAATATGATTCCTGGACTTTTAGCAGCTTGAAGACAATGGGTAATCTACTGTGTAATAACAATGCTGAAATGCTATATTCATTACTGTACATTTCACCATGATAAAGCATTCAGAACAAAGACTTCCAGCTAAGAAAAAATAAATCCTCTCAGTGGAGAGAAGATATGGCCTTTTATGTTAAGATTAGTATTATCTTTAAGAGGCAAACAACATTACAAAGGATCTGCCTTTGACATATGATCCATCATACATTTTAAAGAACTCATATTCATTATTTGGGGGGTTTGTTCTGCTGATGAGAAATATACTTATGCAAAGATGTTGCATAATTAGTTAAAACGATCTTTTTTTTTTCAGTTTTCTCTGTAATGGTAAGAAATATGTATTTGGGGAAAAAAATAGTTAACTGAAAAGTGTCCCACTGCTTGAAACATCAGCATTAACAAAGCTGGCAATAAAAATTAGAACCATTCTAAACTTTTCAAAAACTGGGTGACCTGCTTTTTTTTAGAGGTGAGACAGCTGTCTAATGCTAAGATAATTTAAATAAATAAAAACTAGATAAGCTAAAATAGATCCTAAGAATGTCATATTGAATATGCTTTCTGGATCACTCAATTATAGGCTTCTGCCTTCATCAGCAGAGGCCACCAGATACAAGAAATACTATAAGCAGACAATTGCAGAAAAATGTGTTTAGAAGGACATTCTCTTCGTATCATACTTAATTAGTCATCACTTTATGCCCTGAAGTATGAAGGCTTGAATTCCTATTATTTTATCCTACTTAATATTCCCAGTTGTGAATATTCTCAGCCTTTATATCAAATAGAATCTTTCTAGAATTCGACTGAGTTAATATGCATCTTTAGCCATCTGCCTTGTGTTGACTATTAACTTTTGACATGGAGTACTGTTGCTGAATTATTCACACTGTAACAAAGCATTTTCACTTATTGATTTTAGGTATGCCTTTAGTTTAACTGAATATCCCTTTTTCTTAAATTACGAAAGGACATGGACAAAGACAACCTTACTTTCATACCTTTATGAAGTTCCTTGTAGTTAATTTGCATCCCTGTCTGAATGCAGTAAACTTTAACTTTTTTCCTGTTGGAAAAAATCCTCTTGGATTTTAACTTTTCTTCTATTTAAGCCTTTCCATCAGATAGTGAATTTCACTATTTGTGTCTCACCTTTTCCGTGCCTGTCACATTTTTTCTGAAATCCTAATGTGAGAACAGAGTATTCTACAGGTGGATATTCTCTGATTTATTCTGTGGTGTTATAAAATTTAAAAGATTAGATGACATCCGATTTTTTTATTTCCAGTCTTTTTGTTTTTATCACTGGTAGGGGCTGATGAATCCTGCAGTTTGAAAGAGGCAAAGCTGCTACAGCTCCATTCCTCCAGGTCCAACCAGTAGTGAGGCTGAGCACGTATTCCCAATGGCTTACAGGCATGCACACAGTACACACACTTATAGATGAATACATCTGGCCACACAGATCAACCCAGCCAGAAAACACAGGACTCACACAAATATCAAACAACACCAAAAGCCTCATCCTGGTCCTCTCTCTGGCTGATTAGAGTGACGGTCTATCAGCAGGAAATATGACTATATATGTACAGTATATAGTACAATATGCACAATGGCTACCTTGCAGCTTTTCCCTGGATCCGTGCTGTCCCCAGCTGTTTCACTGCCAGAGACAAACGCGCATGTACAAATGGGTCTCCCAGTTGGCCCCCAAACCCTAGTGTCACCAGCAGTTGGCCTCGACAAACCCTGTTCTTCCTAGGACTGAACTCCTGTTGTCTCCGAGTGACACACTTGCCCTCCTGGCTCCCAGGTCATGTCCCTCCTCTCTGGATAGCCCAACTTGATATTTGCTAGTGATCACACTCTGGTGCACATACCCTTACCTGCTCCAGTTGCTGGTACAACAGACACAGGCTCTATGATGTGTGATCTGACTCCATCTGCTGGTACTCACACCTCCATAGGTGTCCTCCAAGTCAGGTAAGAGTGCCAAACAGGTTTTCCACATTTTAGCTTGTCTTAATATTACAATCATTGCCTGATGGAATTTCTTCTGACAATTTTATATTTGTTTTAGGTAAATATTACATTTGTCATTTAATATTGGTTTGGGGTTAGCAAATATTTTCAACGTGTAAGGCAGTAGTTGACCTTAATTCGCGAAACTGCAATGGTCGAGATCAGCTTCTTTAACTGACAATCATTATAGCTTTCTGGTAACAAAACTTATGTCGGGAAGTTTGGAACATATGTAAGTACATGAAAATGAATGAAAAAGGAAGTGGCATTTGTGAAAAAACAAATCCTTTTTGTTCGTTTGTTTATATCCTAAGCACACGCTGAAAGACAGATCCTTACTTGTTGCACTTAATCTACTGAAGGTATCAGATGTCACACAATAGTCACTGAGTAGCTTAGCTTTTTTGGGGTTGATGGTTAGTGCTGTCATAGCTGACTAGTTTTATAAAATGATGGGATTGTCTGAGTCTAAATTTAATTTTCCATGACCTTGAGATGAAATAGATGTAAGATTGTGAAAAGAAATAGAAAAACCTGTTCATAGGCTGTGAAAGTTTCTCTTTTGTGAAATTAGAGATTATTTTCTGGGGAATAAAAAAAAAAAAAAGTTTTTCAGTGGAATGTGACTTTTCCTACAGCATTTCTTTTAAGCAGCTTCCTTTAGTTCAACAGTTAATACATTATGTTTCAATTTTACTGTTGATCATGGCTTGTGGTCATTTTATAAAGTCATCAGCCTGGGAGGATTCTTGACTTCAAGATGTCAAGAAGTAGTTATTGTTTAAAAGATTGAGATACCACTGTGCAATAATATTTTATATAATTATTTTTTCAGTACCAGGACTTTCACTTGCAATACAACACAGTGTCCACAGTAGGCATTTTATTTCTTATTTCTATTTATTTATTTCTAGTCAATAGTTAGCTCTTTTCTTGAGCATACGTAACTGTAGTAAAGTTGTTGTGCCAACAATCTTTATGTTGGATGTTCTTTAAAGACCACAGGGCCTTCTCCTGGAAAACTCTTGAGTAGAAAACTGCAGCTAGCAGCGTAAGGAAGAGTTTTCAGGATGGACAACAACAGACCATCCAATTTGCACTTTTAAACATATTTCTTGAAAATGTCTTTTTCCTAGATCCTATTTATTATTACTAGGGAGATCTAGTACTTGCTTGATTTCAGAACACAGAAGTTTATCAACATCTGTTATCAAGAGAACCTCTCATGTGTTCTCCTAAGTGTCCTCCCTATTCCATGAGAAATTCAGTCCTCCTCAGGAAAATTGTCAGTCTTGCATGCTCAAAATGCAGCAAAAATGTGACTTTTGTTTTGTTCTCTTGTCTGCCATGAGTTTTAAACAGGTGGTTGTTTGCCTTTGCTCATCATTTGCTATAGAAAATGCCTCAGAATAATTCCATAACAGATTGTTTCACTGAAGTATGTGATTTACTTTTCTAGCTACTAGTATGTAAGTTCTGATGGAGAGAGAGAGGGGTACCACACTAGAGTTTAAAATTCCTCAAACTGAAACCTTCAAATGTCATCTACATATGAAAAATCACTGAAACAAATGATGTGAACAAGTTGATTAGCATATTCAGTGGCACATTTTTGGATCTATATATTAATTTTCTTTGCCAAACATATTTTAAAAAATAATATAGCAAAATGGAAAACAAGCTAGATTATCTCAGATGTTCCTTAGACTTCCTAACATTATTTGTTGTGCTGTTAAAAGAGGTTTATTTGCTCAGACTTAGGAGACATTATTTGTACAGTTAATGTCAAAGCAAATAAGATGGAAGAAATACACTGTCTGAAGAGTACTTGAGTGTGTATCTCATCTTTTCCTTCTGCTTTGAAACAGTTATACATACCAAGTGTGTTTATTTCCTGTGCTCTGATTTGTCAGATGATGTGTTCATTTGTCAGGAATGCTGAAAGAAATGAAATAAAACCTAAAAAGATATGTTAACAGATCAATGGAGATAATGAAAAGGATGACGGCAGCAAAGAAAGAAGATTATTCTACTACATTATACTTTCACATTATTCTAGATTATTTTTCACTGAGGTCAGTCTTTTTTACCACTGAATTCCATGGAAAGTGTTCAGTTGATCTCACTGGGAGAAAAGCGAGCCCTTAGCTTCCCAGAACAATGCCTTTGTGGTAAAGATGTAGAGATATTTTTAACACTGCATTTTGGAATTTGGCAGTTAGAGTTTAAGGAACAGAAAGAAAAATGTTTTGTAGTACAAAATAGAGTGACAAGTTGAGAAGAGGTGTTTGCAGCAGTTCAATAAGAGACATCTTAAGATGGACTGAGGAGTCTGTCCGAGGTCTGCTTAGATTTCTGGTAGGAACAGCTTTGTGTACCTATTTGGGAAGAGTGAGACAGTTATTCGATAGGAGACTTACGAGAATAAGCAGAAGTGGAGTGCCTGAAGAACTAAGAAGTGTTCTGAGAGAGATGTCACAGTAGGAGAGTAAAATGGCAAAAGAATGAGAAAAGAAAGAGGAGTGACTGTATAGCTATTAAAGGTTGAAAAAGTATTCACTACAAAGGAAGGAAATGGAGACACAGTAGAAAACAAAAAGCATGACAGAATAGAATAAAAAAAATGCAATCTAAAGAAAAAAAATGCAATTTAAAGAAAAAAAATGCAGGAGCACATCCGTACTGAGGTATGTGACAGGTAGACATGCTGAGGTGTTTTGGAGGAGCACAGCTCACGGATGCAGCCTGCTTCGTGGCAGACTCTGCACTGCGCAATGGGGTTAGAGAACACCCTAGGTGCAACGTAGCAGCTTCTCATCTGCCTCAAATGCCAGATCATGACTGGCATATGGAGTCCAGACCAGGAACGCAGCTGCAGTCCTACTATGGCAGTACATGAGACAGGAGCACCATGGCAGGAGAATGTGAAAGATGGACCACTGAGTGAATCTCAGGGCAGGTGTGAACACTCATGTTGCTAAATGCCTATCTGATAAAATAATTTTTGTAGCATGTTTAAGCTGCTCATACTTAGAGTTTAAGATAACCATCTAGTAGGACAGCTTGAATGGCGATCCTATATATCAGATTGTAAGTCAGAGTACCAGATAGTGTCTCCACTGTCGGACTTCTGGCACTGAACCTGATGGAAGGGCTATGGTTATTCCATTCTCCAGATGGCTGGCTAAAGCTAAACTGCCTGTTGGAAATTCTCTTGTGCCAGGAACTCTTGGGAGAGTGCTAGTTGGCACGAGCGATACAGAGACTGTGTTAACATTTAAGATAATTGTAGGACCGTACCCAAGCTCTGGCACTGTTTTGTTTACCTGGGCAGGTCTCTGATCCCAAGTTTGTTCCAGGCTAGAGCAGGAACAATGGCTATTGTATCATGGTACTACTGTGCATCAGACTCAGAAACCTCTCTAGCAATTCTGGCAGCAATATTAGTGTACTGCTTGTTTAGATGTTATTTATTTTGGGATTTTTTTGATCTTTGTTTTCATGTACACTTGGCTTTATTTCACTCTGAACTGTAACTGCAAGGATTTTCAGGGAAGATAGACTTTGTCAGGGAAGAAAATGATGTTGACCCCCAAGGGAGCACAATGAAACTCAGACACAGTGAGGGAAGAATCTGACCAGACGAGAGGGAGCAGTCAGTCCAAGAGAAAGTGCTCTGAGAGCCCAGGCTGGCACTTTATTAATACCTCAGAGAAACCTGGACCGATGTTTCATTTCGTAGCAGTTTTGCTCCAACAACATTTTTCTTGACTCGGAAAGGTTGGTGGTACTGGAAATTGTTAGCACTCAACTAAATCAGCTTCTACTTTGCAGGTGTGCCTATGAAAAATACAGAGCATATAGAAATATAAATGCTTTTTTAAAGATGTGTTCTTAGCAGGGAAGTTTACCAAGTAATAAGTGTAAGGGGCCTGAGAGCATCCCTGCTCCTGGGAGTTTGGCCCCGGGCCCCAGAACTGATGACATGTGGAGAGGCTCCTGGGTGCTGTGAGGCCACCGTGGTCAGGGCGAGTCCCTGGCCCAGGGGACCCACTTTTAGCTGAGGCTCTTGCCTGGGCCGGACTGAGCTACAGCTCCCTCTACTGCGCAGCCATATGCCTGTACATCAGCCATGCCAATCTGGGCCCATATGTGGGCTGACATCCTGGCCTGGTCTTGGCCCATCCCTATTGCCACAGAGATGCCCGATGCCTGGGGCTGGGGCTGCCCCCGGCTGCCCTGCTCCTGGCTGGGGTGAGACGAGCCCTGGCTGCTCAGCCACATCTCCTGGGGAGCCCCAACACCCCCCATACCCCAAGCCCAGGGAGCCGCTGGCCCTTGAGACACCTTTACAATAAGATGGACATTTCACAAGCCTACTGGTGTAGGCAGTTGTTTTCAGGGCCACATCTTCCCCTGTGCTACCGTGTGATGCCCTGAACAGCTTTGTGAACGGCCAGTTATGCACTTCAGGAAACCCAATGGCAGAAGATTTTCTGAGAGAAGGCCATCTTTCACCACATGAGCAGTTTAGGAGGCCTCTCCTGGTTTGATTTGGAGAATAGTTATTTCTTTTTTACTTTCTGTGGCCCAGAAACGCACCTTTCAGAATTAAAATTTAAATTGTAAAAGTCCCCTGGGGGTATCATCTTTAATAACATCTTATCCATAGTCCAGTGGGATGTTTTTCCCTATCCAAATATTGCTGAAGTTTAAACTTCTTCAAACACAAGCAAAGAAGAGAGTTAAGGGGGGACTTCATGGGAACATGACCTATGTATGCACACGGAACCATTTCTGGTATCTGAAAGGTGAAAAGGTTTATAGGATCTGAGATATTTTTATCATGATTCCAAAAATGTAACCTTTTCACTGTTTCTCAGTTTGGCTAATGTGATATTTTCTCTTTCATAATGAATAAATGTAAGAAATGACCTTTAGATTTAACTTGATTAACTTGATTATTCATCATTAAAATGTTGTCTGTCACCCTCCATATGGAAACTATGTAAATTTACCCAGAGAGTGGGGATGTGCTGTTCATGTTGAAACAGATAACATTTATATTCTTATTGTGTTATTTCCAAGTTTACCTCTAAATTGGTTATACAAGAAATTTTCTTTAGGAATGATATTATGATAACATTTTGCAAATCAGTAATTGACGGTTTCATATTGAAATTTACCATCGGTGAATTTTTTTAAGAGGTTATTGAGCTCATTGAAAGCCTAATGCATGCATAAAAACAAGCTAAAATATAGCTTTATGGTTTACATTTGGTAAGTATTAATTATTTCTCATCCGTGTCATACTTTGTTCTTACAACACTTGACCTATGGATAGTTATTCCATTAAATTTTTATGCAGCAACTAATAAACTTAAGCAATTTACCTTTAGTCAGGAAAATTCTCATCAGCCATATACTGTTCCTGACAACACTTATAAGGTTTTAAAGCTCATTTTTAATAATTCTAGAAATATTACCCTGGATTTTATTGTTTGGACCGCTTCGTGGCATTTTGAAATTAGGAGATGCCTTAGTATGTTAAGACTGGTAATAAATAATGGAGAAATATAGTGGCACTTTGAAGTTCAGTGGAAAAACAGTTAAATTTAGTAAGTTTCCCATTGTCAGAAATATAGGGCAAAAAGATGGCCACCTGTTTTTCTGCTTCTGGAATGAAACCTGGTAAAAGAGAAAATCTTCCTTCAGGCCATAAAGTGACCATGTAATTAAAACTGGTAGTTTCTATACCCAGGTACCTTCAGTAATGCTGTTATTCCTGCACAGCTTGGAAGACCAAAAAACTAGAGAATTCATATTCATTTCAATGACCACTTTGTTCCCCTTCCACTTGTCCCCCCAGACTCTTTGCTCAGACATGTGGCCCTACAGGTTTCTCCCTGCAGGGCCTGGCTCATCTCTCCTCAGAGCACACACATCAAACTTAACTGCCCGTAAGTCAGGGATACAGTAAGCTTTTCCTCACTTTTTAGGGTGGAATGAATTGCTGTGTCTGTGTGTCGATCATAGAAGAAATCTGAATGTTGGGATGCCTAACTTTGTGTGCTTTATCTGCTGATAAGATTAGAAGCTCTAAAGAAAGGTATAGGAGTGTAATTAAGAATACTGGGTTTATATGTCCACTGTCTTGAAATAACCAGACAATTATTACTTTGTGGTAACAAATGACTTCAGTGGTCCTTTCCCTATGGTAGGTCCTTTAAGCAGTAGTGAGGTCATTAGACTGTGTTATTAAAATTCTAATGTAACTTCAGATATCTTTTGGAAAATGTGCCTAGTACGGTAATCAAAATAGTTGCAGCCCTCAGTTTAATATATTTATTCACTAGTAGTTAGTCTGTGATGTTTTTAGTGGTGCACACACAGAAAAATGATTGTATGTCCTTCACAAGGAGCTGCAGACTGTTTCAGATTGGGTTAAAGTGATTGTTAGTGATTTGATAACTTTTGCTGTCAGTAAGTGGTTTATAAAATCTATTGCATGCTAGGTGTCACTCTGATTAAATCACGAGAGTCCTACCAAGCACAGCAGTTTAGAAAGAAACACAAAGTCTAAGGCCATATCATACTGCAGAATAATATTACCTAAATTTAAATGACTAGGTGATGGGGAAATTTCTAACATTTCTTTTAAAATAGTTCTGCAGTGTATTTGTATGACTTTGTAAAGCAAGCATGCACACATATAGTTGAATGGTTCCCCTTCCCACTGAAAGATGTTAATCCTCTAAAGTAGCTATCACTAGCTGCAAGATAACCCAGAGGACATAAGCATACATACATAATTTGATGTTGTCCAGTGTTTATAGGCTGGATTATTTTTATTTTTATTTTTTACTTTCTCTTCTCCTTCATTTTGTTCCCTTCACCACATTTAATAAGCCTGAACTATTTAATGTGAATGATGGACTATAGGTCTTTTTAAGGTTGAAACAGACTTTCAAAAAAGACTTTCAGATAGAAATAAATCAAGAACTCCAGTTATTCACCAGGTGGCACTTGTCTTTGAGACTTGAAGAAGAAAGACCAAATTCTTGCTCAACTCTCCACAGTAGGTGCATTTTTTTTATACTACCTGTAAAACAAAGGGATCAGTTCCTTGCAGGAGAGGATGCCTAAGGAAAAATAACTGGACAAGTACATATGCTATTTCCCTGAAATGCTTCCCAGCCTTTAGCTATGTTCAGGTCAAAGTAATTCATGAGCTTGCTGTGATTTGTGTCTTTACTAACTTTTCAGCTGATCTTTCTTTCAAGTTTGTATTCAGTCTCTCCTTGAATCTATGTACATTTCTTACACTTAGCATTGATTTTGGCACACTGTTCCACTGGTCTGATACCCATTCAGAGAAGAACCATTTACTTTTGTTTGTTTTGAATTTGATCCCTGCTGGCTTCATATGAGGGCCCATAATTCTTTTGCTGGAAGAGACAATGAATTGTTGATCCCTATCCACCTTCTCTACAGCACTCCTGACTTTGTAGACCTCTATTACATTTGTGTAAGCCACCTCTTGCCCAGGTTGAAGGGTCTCAGCCTAACCCATTTTTCATATAGAATTGTCTACTCATATGGGAGTTGAGCATACCTTTGGCAATGCTTATTGCCTTTCTCTGAACCTTTTCCAGTTCTAAAATAACATCCCTATGTTCCTTACTTCCCTATCCATCATTTCAGAATTGCTGATTGTTTAATACTATGCTCTGTTGAATTACATGGGTTTTGCATACTTCAACCTTGGTTGATTTGATCAACACTGATTTATGTGAGGAAGCAGGTGACAGCAATGAAAATGCGGTTGTTTAGAGGGAGGCAGCAAGTATGTTCCCACTGAAAGGTTTCCATGGAGCATTTAGTCTCATAGCTGAAAGGAATGATAACAGATAACAAAGCATATTTTCGCATAAGAACTAATGTATATGAGAGGAGATGAATACAGGGTCGAATACAAGTTTAAATACTTAGTATACATGATGTGGAGGATGGTGTGGCAGAAAGAAGATCACAGCTGAAGAAGAAGATGGCTTTTCACTTTTTAGAGGTGGTTACTGTTCTACAAGATCTCAGCCCCTTCAGACAGAAAAAATGCAGTGACGGCAAGTGTTCAGTCTAATAGATGAAGTTGGAAAAAAAGAACATTTCCTCAAGCTGACAATCCTGATTATTCTGCTCCTGTCTCTACACCTTACATATTGCATTCACAGACAGCATAATTAAATTGTCTGCATTTCTTTAGTCCTTGCAAACATCCCCCACCTCTGCATGAAATTTTATTATAAAAAGTGATTTTCCATCTGTTGACTTACTAACTTTCACTTTCTTCATGAACATATAGGGTACGACTGTATATTTCTCTGAGAAGATGAGGTCAGAATGCACAGAAAATTCAATGTGTGAACCATACCATAGGTTTGTGTAACAGCAGAATGATATTTTGTATTTGTTAGAGAATTACAGAATGGTTGATGTTGGCAGGGTCTTCTGGAGGTTATCTGGTCCAATTGTCCTGCTCAAGCAGAATCACTTAGAGCTTGTTACCCAGGACCATGCCCAGGCAGCTTCTGACTGTCTCCGAGCATGAAGAGTCTACATCAGCGCTGGGCAACCTGTGCCAGTGGTCAGTCACCCTTACAGTGAAAAAGTGTTTCCTGATGTTCAGAGGGAACCTCCTGTGTTTCAGTTTGTGCCCATCGCCTCTGGTCCTGTCACTGGGCACCACTGAAAAGAGCCTGGCTCTGCCTTTTTTGCACTCTCCTTTCAGGTATTTATATACATTGATAAGGTCTCTGAGCCCTCTCTTCTGTAGGCTAAACAGAGAAAGGATGCTCCAGTACTTTCACCACCTTTGTGCCTCTTTGTTGGACTCTTCAGTATGTCCATGTCTCTCTTGTACCGAGGAGCCCAGAACTGGACACAGTACTCCAGGTATGGCCACACCAGTACTGAATAAAGGGACAGGATCACCTCCCTCAACCTGCTGGCAACACTCATGCATCCCAGGATACCATCAGTCTTCTTTGCTGCAAGGGCACATTGCTGGCACATGTTCAACCAGGACACCCAGGACACCCAGGTCCTTCTCTGCCAAGATACTTTTCAGTTTGCTGACCCCTAACATGTATTGGTGCATGGGGTTGTTCCTCCCCAGGCAAAGGACTTTGCACTTCCCCTTGTTGAACTTCATGAGATGTTACTGTCAGCCCATTTCTCCAGCCTGTTGAGGTCCCTCTGTACGGCAGCAGGATATCAGTCACTCCTCACAGTTTGGTGTCATCAGAAAACTTGCTGAGGGTACATACACTTTGCCCCATCATCCCGACCGTTAATGAAGGTGTTAAAATTTTCAGTCCATCTCACTGTCTGCTCATTCAGTTCATTCTTCAACAGTTTCTTTATGAGTATCTTATAGGAGACAGTGTCAAAGGCCTTACTGAAGTCAAAGTAGACAGTATTCGTTGCTCTCCTCTCATCCACCAAGCCAATCATTTAATCATAGAAGTTTATCGAGTTGGTCAATGTCCTGGTTTCAGCTGGGACAGAGTTAGTATTTTTTTCTTGTCATTGCTGTTTTTCACATTTGGTATGAAAGGAACATCAATAATGCATATTGTTTTAGTTGTTGCCAGGTGATGTTTATATTTTTCATGGACTTTTTTCAGCTTCCCATAGAAGCTGATAAGGACCGTAGATAGAACGATGGAATGGCCAATGGAATATTCCGTATCATAGATGACCTCCTCAGTATATAAACAGGGTTAGACGGGGGAGGGAGGTACTCACGATCACTGATGGGGACAGTGCCCAATTCACCAACTTATCTGCTGGTGAGAATGACTTGTGTCTTGCATATTCTTTTACCACTATTACTATTGTTATGATTTTTATTGTTATTATTGCTTTTTTCCTTTTCTGTTATTGTTCTATTAAACTGTATCTCAACCTACAAGTTTTTCTTCCCTTTCCCTTTCCCTTTCCCTTTCCCTTTCCCTTTCCCTTTCCCTTTCCCTTTCCCTTTCCCCTCCTTTTCTCTGTCTTCTCCCTGCCCTTCTGTGGAAAGGGAGAGAACTGCGTGGTCCTAGCTGCCAGCTGGGGTTAAACAACAACAGTTAAGCATTACTTCCCATTGGTGAATCCATGCTGACTACTCCTGATGACTTTTCTGTCCTTCATGTGCCTGAAATGTTCTTTTTTTCTTTCCGAATTATAATATTTATTTTGTTTTTTTTGGCTGCTACCAAACACTGAGATAATGGTTTCAAGGAGTCTCTTAGAACATCACTCTTTGGTGAAAGACTGTTGAGAAACTACTGAAAACTCAAGCAGCTTAAATCAACTGTGTATACATAACTGGGTGTGTTTGTAGAGGAGGACTTCCCCTTACAGAAAACATGTTGGCTCTTCCCAGGGGACTATATTTATCTAATTGTTCACTAATTCCATCTCAACATTTATGAAAAACTCCCCTTAATGGCCTTGTTCTCAGTGAGCTGACCCAGGCTGCCAATCATCCTCCTGGACCCTCCACTTGCCCAAACCTGCCCTGCTCCCTGGCTGGGGGCATTTGGACAGACCTGGCTGGTGAGGCTCCTGCCCTGATGGATCCCCCATGGCTCCAGATGCCTGTCCCCAGGGAGCCGCTGGCCCTTACTGAGCCAGGTCGCAACCCTTCTTTGTGATTCTACAAGATCTCTGGAAGGCTTTTTTTGCTGCTGTGGTTTTACGTGAAAGCTTTATTGTTAGTTTTCATTCTTTTTGCTATTTACTCCTGAAAGTCTCTCTTGGCCTACGTAGTTGTTCTTTTTTTACATCTAAACTGCCAAAATTTATGAGACTTTTTATTTTCTTTATTTGCATACAACATTTTGAAAAATACTTTCTGGTTTCCAATATTATCTTTTACTTTGCTGAATAGCTATGCTGGCTATATTTTTTCCTTTTTCTGATCTTTTCTGATAGGTGATATGCACTGTTGCTGTGTTTGCTGTATGGTCTCCTTCAGAAATTTCCATGCTGCTGGTTTAATTCTCTTAGCTGTCTCTTCTGGTTGCATTTTAAGACATATCCTTACTTTTACATAGCTTTCTTCTCTGAAGTAGAATACTGTGGTAGTACATCTTTTGGTCTTTGTTGATCATGTTGTAATGTTGAAACTAAATATATTGAGATCAGTTTTACACAGTGGTACTTCTGCTATAAGGTTTTGTAAGCTTTGCCCTGTAAGATTTTGAATCACATTCTGCACATTCCTCACTAACAAGATTATTACAACTTTCAATTTTTTCTGTAATTCCTTGGGGAAATAGCATGCTAGTTTGAATCCCCTTAGGTTGAAAAGAAAACTGAAGTTAACACTCCAGAGTATGGATGAATTTTCTAAGAATCAAGCTCCTGCGTATAGACATGAAGCAATTCCTTCTCTGGATGTCTATAAAGTGAAAAGAATGATCTTTGTTGCATCCTTTTGAAAAAAAGAACGTGGGACATCCCTTCCAGGAAAGCACTATGAGTGGAGTGTACCAGAGAAAAAGATGCTTTTGTGAAGCCCTGACCTAGCATCTAAAGTGTGAAGGGTAACAGCGTTTTGTACCCATCTGTGTGTTCATTGTTTCCTCCCAGCTTGCTCTAAGTGGTTTCATGCTCGTTGCACAAGCTACTTCAAATAGTCTTACAGATAGCTATTTAATAGCCAAAAGCCACTTCAAATAGCCATTCCTACCTTTCTCAGTACACTGAACTGAGATTTTTATATGGGCATTGAGCTCTGGCTTCTGGATTCTGTGAAGAGACACAGACGCCTAAAAATCAGGCATTTTTGCATGTGAGTTTTAAACAGCTAAATCTTACAGGGTTTAGCTTTTAACTTCAAACTGCAGTTTAGCCAAGCAGAGATTGAAGGATATTCTTGTTCCCCAGGCAAACATAACTCAGCTCCATTAAGGACATCTTAGACAAGTTTTCACACTCAGCTCTTTCCATTTATGGAAAGTGACTGCTATAACATTTGAATCAGAATGATGACAGTAAGTATATTCTAGCTTTACCTATCTGAATGTTGTGATATATTCAGCATTGCTAATGGCAAGAGTTAAATAGAAAATAAGTTTCTAGAATTTCAGAAATTCATACTAGTCTGTGTAAACTGGCTTTCATTTCCTGTCAAAGATTCAGTCATAATATTTCAGGGAAACCTAGTTCATCAACAACACAGAAGTGCTGCTGCAGTGGTATGGTCATAGTATGAAACAGTTTTATCAAGAAGGATCCTGCTGTTCCAATCTGGTGATTTTGATTTGAGTTAGTGACGTCATGAGACATGGTCCAAAATCAAAGCTGGTAAGTTTAGGTTTTAAATGTTGGTGGCCGTATGTAAAAATCCAAACCTAATTTTGCATGTACAAAGTTGTTACTGTAACTATAAAACCAACTACAAATTTTCCTTAGTCCTTGACAAACACATTTTTTAATCAAAATGTGAAGTATGGGATTTGATAGGAAAAACAGAAAAGGAGGCTGAGGGGCAATCTCGTAGCTCTCTATAGCTTCCTGAGGAGGAGAAGTGAAGAGGGATGTGCTGAAGTTATGTACTATAATTTAGTGTACACCAAAATTTGGATAAGGCTATGGCTGAGGGTAGAATCTGCAATCAAATGTTTAATGGCTTTTGAGTTTCAGGGAGTGCAGCAAAGTAATATCTACATACTCTCATACTGTGTTTTTCTTCAGTGGCTTCTTTCAGTCTGATCACCACCATAAAAATTCACACCTGTTACTATCTATTTGTGCCTTTGTTTATTGATATCTTTCTCTTTTTCAATCCTCTTGTTTTTATATTTACATCTAACAAAAAGTTATTTGGAAGCAGTTGTAGGATACAGTGCTCTGAACTGTGAAATAATATTTTATATTTCCTCATTTGTTTTATGCTGAAGTATTTGTTTACTTGGAATTCTAGAGCTTTTTTTGCAACATTCTAAAATCTGTACAAATGCAATGTTTCATTTCATACAAAATGTATTAATGTCTTCAGTTTCAAGGATCAGCACAAACTTTTGTAATGAGCACAGTACAGTTATTTGCAACTGAAGTAATCCACACTTTGTCTTAATAACAACATATCCACTATTAAATACTGCACTCTCAAACACTTTATAAAGAGTGAAGGACAGATTCCTCTGCTCTCTTTATGTTTAATAATCTGAAGTATTCTCAAACTGTAAATAAAGTAGTGCTTGAAATGGAGAGAAACAGAACATAATATTTAGTAAATATTATCCCTTCAGGAACAGTGAAAATGACATGCAGAGAATTTGAAGGAACTGCTCCAAACCATGTGAAGTCAGCATCGCAATTATGGCTGCAAAGAGAACTACTCTGCCTCTTCAGTGTTCAATCTGTTGTCTTTTTCTGTCAGCAGTGGTAAATCCCTGCTCTTGCCTTCTGGTTATGAAGCATGTTATAAGACATCAGAACCTCTGAAAGGACTGTCCAGGGGAGAAGTTGCTCTGCTAGTAGATTTCAGTTTTGGTTTAGCAAGGCTAGACTTCGACTAAGCTCAGTCTGTAATTTCTTGTCTCTATGTCATAATTTCTTGTCTCTATTACTATTATGCTACCAAAATGCACAGTCAGTTGCAATGGTTGTCTCTTATAGTACTGGGCTGTTGCTTTTTATCCTCACCCTATGACTTGCTGTTAAAGTTCATTCTCCTAGCGGCGGGTGGGGAGAAGTGCTTTGAGCGAGATTCTCAGTACAGCACGTGGTCTCAAGTGAAGGGAGTTCTGGGGAATCTGGGACTCCACATCAAGAAGTAGTCAATTAGCTGAGCTGCTCCACAGACCCTACCAGACCACTGAGGCTATAGCATTTCTAACAAATTCAATGATCTTTATGCCCTTAGTTTTTTTAATAACTAGAATATTCTGCTTCTTTCTGACTTCTCTCAAATGAACTGTCCTTTTGGTAGCTTGCTTTATTGTAACTTGAACCAGCAAAGTCACCTTTCGACTGCCACAGTTGCTTGATAGCACCTAGAGTATAGTTCTTTTAAGAAGTGAGGATGTCAACACTAGAAAAGCCCTAGAAGACAGGAAATATAACACTTGAGCCTTTCAAGGAATTTAGGCCATCCAAATCATAGAATCACAGAATGGTTTGGGTTGGAAAGGACCTTAAAGATCACCTAGTTCCAACCCCCCTGCCATGGACGGGGACACCTCCCACTAGACCAGGCTGCTCAAAGCCCCATCCAGCCTGGTCTTGAACACCTTCAGGGATGTGACATCTACAACTCGTCTGGGCAACCTGTTCCAGTGTCTCACCACCCTCACAGTAACGAATTTCTTCCTAATATCTAATCTGAATCTCCCCTCTTTCAGTTTAAAACCATTACCCCTTGTGCTATCATTACACTCCCTAAAAAAGGGTCCCTCCTCATCTTTCCTGTAGGCCTCCTTTAAGTACTGGAAGGCTGCTATAAGGTAACATATTAATGTTAAGGAGTTCCTGCCAAAGAGTTCACTTCTCTACCAATAACACGAATTCTCTCTCTGCTACTATAATCTTTCAAATTGTTTACTGTGTTCAAGAGCAGTGGGTTATGAAAGGAAGAAGATGGAAGACAGGATTTCTCAATAGCCGTCCCATGGCTAAAATTTAGTTGTGCAAGAGAAAGAAATGTCTGTGAATGTCCCCCTTTTTAATGCTCTCTTGAATTCACTGAAGTACAAAGTCATACTACATACCCTTAGAAATCAACATAAAAATGCAAAATAACTGTGCAGCAGGCAAAGTTAAAGAAACTGAGCACACTTTATAGTATCAATTAAGAACTGCAAACTATTCTGATTCAATAATACTCAGTTTATGATTATGCAAGGATATGTTGCAAATTTGCCAAATGTGGGAAATTGACAGTAATGAAATTGCATGTTTACCAGTCAAATGTCTCAAATATATTCTCATTAGCACTCTGGTATTTCTTTCACTATAACAGTATAAGGGGGTTACCAAGCTCTGTGATCAGTGTGTAATAAGCATTTCCATTCTTATAAGTTTTAGATTAAAATTTAGCTGGAAAATAG
Organism: Stercorarius parasiticus; assembly: GCA_013396915.1. Taxonomy (NCBI): domain Eukaryota; kingdom Metazoa; phylum Chordata; class Aves; order Charadriiformes; family Stercorariidae; genus Stercorarius; species Stercorarius parasiticus. The sequence continues at coordinate 65,567 of VWZL01004869.1, forward strand.
TTGGAATTTAATAACCCAGCAATGGAAACCTTGCACAGCACAGGCAGGAAAAGTGGCTGACAAGGAAGAGAGGTTATTTTGCCTGCAGAAAGGAAAGACACACTTAGCTGAGCTACTACCATCAAGACAGCTTTGAGCACAGTGAAAGATACAAGAAAGGTATAATCAGAGAAAAGAACTATAATTTTCCAGAGCAAGATGGGGAGATTGAGAAAGGACTATTTAACAAGACAAAGGAGCACTCCATTTCAGTGCCTGGCATACACATTCATGTACAGACGTTACCTCTTTGGGAGAGGGGTCCTCCTGGCAGGTGACAGCAGACTTGCAGCCCCCTGGTGCCACTACATCACAGCTTGGGCAATGCCATTTCTTGTCTCCTCACTCTTCCCTCAGTCCCTTCCCTCTGAAGCTGGAAGATCCTTCAATCATGCCAGCACAAAGTCTCATTGTCTCCTTCTTTGGCACACCATCTGCTCCTCACCTACGTTGCTAAGCTGTAAGCAACCCTGCCAAGGCTCCAGGCCCCAGGAATATCGTTCCTGACCTGTCTTCCTACTGGCCATCTATTCACTCTCTTTTTCCCTCTGGCATCTGACGTGCTGCCTGAAGAGGTGGGCTGCTGCACCTTTTGCTTCCCACAGTGTCAAAATTTGTATAGATGGTGATTTTAAGGAAGTTAGTGTGATTATGTAGAAGTTTCTTCCAGATGCTCCTTCTGAGCCCTCTAAGTGTACCGTTAAATTTACTAAGTGCCAGCCTGTGGTGAGATGGTTTGTCAGCTTCGTTCTGATGTTTTTCTCTTAACAGGAATAACAAGGGGATTAAGATTGTCTTGTGTGTATAGTTGACCGTAAAGGAACAGAAATGCATGCATGATGACAGACTCTTTAGAATAGGCTGGAGCATAGATTAAATAAAATTTTCAACACTGACTCTGGCTACCCCAATAGTGATAGAATTATAGGGGAGTTAATGTTTATGAAAACTATTACCAAACCAGAACTCTTCACCTTTACATAGTGTTTCCTAATGTAAGTAAGGATAGCAAAAGATGGGGATGAAAGATAAGACAAAAAATGCTATATCAGAGGTATTCTGCAAATGTTTTCAGATGGGCAAAATTCATTATTTTTTTATACGGAGTTAATTTTCAGGTAGCAAAATGCAGTGAATTTTCAGATCGCAAGTCAGTTATAGGGGCCTAAAAATGCACGTTAGAAAAAGCAGATCACCATTTAATTGTGTAGAGTGGTCCCATACAAGATCTTTTTCAACAGTCAAAGGGGAGAAATACAGACTGAAGGGGTTGGAAACTCGAGTTAAGTCAATCGAATTACAATAGCTAATGAGATTGTCTTGTATTACTTTGTTCTATGAATATGTGTTTCTCATGCTATTTAAAAAGTAGATCATATCTGTGACTGTAAGCTAACATTTTCTGGTTTGCAGTTTGAGCAAGCAAAAAATACCAAGGTAGTCTGTTAACGTGACTCTTGGAATGAGATGAATTTGTTGAAATATCTTTCCTGTTTGTCAGTCTGTAACCAAGGATTTCAAATTGTGGCCTCTGTTTTGCTTTGACAATATTATATCTTTCTCCTGTCAAGATTTGTTACTGTCATTCTTTCTTAATCCTAGTTGGAATGATTGTTATATTATATTCCAGTTTCTCGGTCCAGTTGTGTGTCAGCACAGATAGTACTTCTGTCTTCTTTTTTCATGTTTGGCAGAAAGAAAAAAAGAGCTTTGATTAACTGTATTCCAAGTTCCTTATGAACACACTTTTTTGCATTTCCCCTTATAGTAACACCAAAATATTTTCCTGTCAAAGTACATGCCAAGGAATATCTAATTAAGTCTAGATTCTAGAGATAAAATCCAGCACTTTTTCTTGGTAGTGTAACTGCATAATGCTGTCATTTTTCACTCTTTACTCTGGTATAAGGAGTAGATTGTTCCCCTTAAATATAGCTAGATCTCAAAAAATCTGTTGGAACAACTGGGCTAGTGACAATCCACTGCAATATTTATTTAATGTTCTCTGTGCTGTAGTGAACTTTACAAGCGCAATCTTAGGAAGGCCTACATGAATCAGAGGGGCAAAAGGCGTATTGAATTGATCTGTTATAAAAATGAAACATCCAGTAGTGTGTGCACAGTGCACCACAAATAGCTGGCTCTCAAAAATAACCGTTAGGTCTTCAGTTAGCAGACTGTTCTTCCACACCCATTCCTGTCCTTTCATATCTCACTACTTTTGCTTGTTACTTGGATGACTGTGATTGAAAGGGGGAAGCAGGGGGATAAGGGCAATATGAAAAGCCTGAGTGGTAATAATTTTGAAGATAAAGGATATTGATGCATTCTAGCACATTAGGATGAGAGGCAGGGATTGGTTTCTGGTAGACCCAGCTCTCTGCTCTCTAGCTGCCTCTTTCGGTCCCCCAACTAGCAATTGCCTCCAGAATCATTCCACCACTGTTCTACCTGTCTCTTACTCACCAGTTACCTGCACTATCCTTGAACCATCGGATGTGCCAATAAACCACATTTTCTTTCAATGAAATTTTCTCCTATGTCCTGAATTTAACCCACACCCACCTCAAGCCTGGACATTTCCATCATCGTACCAGCATTGAAAGATGCTTTATTCCTTCTGTGAAACCTTTTCTGCTGCACTACAATCACTCTGTGACCTGCCTGTGTCAGATAGTCATCTGTCTGGCTTCCCTAGAGGAGGCTGGAAATCTCTTCTCTCCCTCAGGTTACACTCTCTTCTTAACTCATTGACACTGTATTTACTTCAAGGTCAGAAACAGCAGCAACAACCTGGAAAAGACAACTTGCAGGGAACTCAATATTCGGCTTCTCTGGGATTAGTGAAAAGGAGTTACACAGAAGCCACCTTCTTCTTGCCACAGTCTACATGTAGAGGCACTGAAATATTCTGAGACTGGTCTGGTAAAATCACACCAAATCTCTTGCTGGCACAGAAGATCCTTCAAGTTATTGTACCTCAGTCACATTGTCTTGTGTTTGCAGTGCAACTGACATAGCAGGGTTATAAATAACACTAAGCCTCACTTACTTCTTGCATTGGGCCCAGTCCTTCCATTTAATTGCTGATGACAGTATCAGATGTTCTAATTTTTAGATATATATATTTTTTTAATCTGGTGAACTAAACAGGTGTCAGCCTTTTCCTTCTGGTGGCTAACAGTGCATTTATACCTTTTTTGCCTTACATTCTGCCACATGGCACAATGTCCTCAATGGGTGTGCAAATGCAAGATCTGGTGCATGATGCAAATAAAATATTTTGTCATTAAATTAAAAAATATGTATGACCAATAAAAATGTGTGCAAAAGTAATTAAAATTCAAATGTAGCCTCTACATTTCTGTTCATTTCTTATGTAGAAGGAACTAATTTTATTCTGCCAGGTAGATATTTTTTTTAAAAACTGGCCTAAATGAAGTTTTCATGTAATATGAATTCTACTGAATTTAATCTTATAGGCTTTCCTGTTTGGTTAGAAGTACATAGTCTCATGGTCAGAAGTATTTTAGGATGACTGCTATTCTTTCAGAACTGAATGCGGTCTATTTTATTGCACTGGTAAGATACCACTTTTTTCTTGGTACTCACATTTTTGCAGCTTATGCTCTGACATGTCTCTGTTGCACAATACATATTCCAGTGTCAGGTTAAGATCTGACTATATTTACCATAATTTCTTGACTTGACTTAAAATCTTGTTTCCAAATAAAATATTTGCTTGTCTCACTACTTGTTCTGATCAAGTGTGAGGCTTGATTCCTCATTCACCTTGATGAATGCTTATTCACATGAGTAGCTTCACTGGAATCAGCATAAGGGCACACAACTTGCAAAAAAGTGAATGTTTTCAGGGGCTAATATTCTACTAAAAAATCTTTTTCTTCAAAACATTTTCTAGTTATGAAATTGATAATTAACTTTATGATGAGATATAAATACGGCTATGAGTAACTGAGGATGCAGTTCATAGCTGTAAAAAGGCACTGTAGACATCAGGCAAGCCACAATTACTATTTGGATGAAGAAAAAGTGAGATATATTTTTAATGTTTGTCATGCACATAGTTAAGAAATCCATGTTATATTTTTATCATTTTCCATCCCCATCCCCTCATAGCTTTTAATACTATCTAGGAGAGTGACTTTAAAATTGTATTTATTAGAACCTGGAATTTCACTGAAATCAAAGTATTTTGAAAAGAAATGTCAGTTAAAAAATTTTTCATTGAAAAATGCTGAAACCAATTTTAAGATTTTTTTTCAAGAGTGTCAGAACATTTGTGGTCAGATTGGTGTATTAAGTGTACATATCTAAAGTATAAATGTCTACACAGACCTAGCTCTTGCTGTGGTCAATGTAGAGAAAGATAGACTTTCATTTTAATGTAGCCTCTACCTGATGTGGAGCAGATTCACTGTGTCCTAAACAGTGCCTGTTTCTCTCAGATGATGATAAACAGTGTAGAGGGACTAAGTTGCTCGGACACAGGCAGCTGGTGTCATTTTAGAAAGCTGAAGTGTAGCTGACCTCCAGCTGCTACTCTAAAAGGCATGAACATCCTGCAATGTATCTCCTAGCTCTGTGAGGGCGTCTTGGTTACCACACAGTGTCTCAAATAGCACCATATATCTGTGCTTAAGTAGCTGAATGTCTCCCAAAGTTTATCGTTTGACTTCATTTCATTTTCATTTTGAGCTTTGTTGCATTCTCTGTTGATGCTCCCAAGGTTCACGTTTTCTTTCCATCATCTTGGTATATGCCAAAGGAACTTCTTAATTGTTACTGGCCACTGAAAAACACTTTTTTCTCTACTATTTGCTGCAAAAGCAGTTCTTAAGTTACTCTATGCTGCTTCTGTGGAAAAATAGCATCCCTAATACCGAGAAAAAAGAATATGTTGGGACACTGGATATTCTGGCATCTAGTTTTTAAGGATCTCTAATAGAGATAGCGTATCTGTTGCTTGCCAAAACTGTTTCACAGCCAGCTTTATCACTAGTTTTAGGTATGAAATAATACATTTACTTAAAGCTAGAAGCTGTAAATTTGTAACTGTAGGACACAGATGAAAAAAAATATACACCGTGTTAATGTTATACTTAATGTGGTAGCTTTCTCAGTTACCTCAGCATCTCGTGTCTCTTCTACCTCTTTTTTGTAGGTGAAACTGAAATCTCATATTGATTTTCTGTGATGGTTATGTTTCTGTTATATAAGATGACTGTTATGATCTCCTTCCCCGTAGTGCTCAACAGAAGGTGTGTCACAGACTATAGGCTATGACTTGCCTATATTACGTCAAGTTAGAATGCCCTCATCTTGCATAATTCCTTCTTGTGAAAGCTTCCACCTGCATTTACTGTAGTTGGGTAATGAGGCATCACATGGTGATGTGAAGGATGAACCTTCTATTCTTTTCTTAAGGTCTTTTCAGTAACATTTTGATTGTATATTGTACTATAATATTCCTGTCTAAGCCTCTCTTCATATCTTTTTCTCTGCTAAAGACATTTTCAGATATATCTTGGGAAAATGAGTTACATCTTGTTATGAAAAATGTGGGATATACAGTCTTCCTACTAAGGGCATGAGGAGTCTTTCTATATGAACATAACATAAAGATTGCATATCACAGAATCACAGAATGGTTTGGGTTGGAAGGGACTTTAAAGATCATCTAGTTCCAACCCCCCTGCCATGGGCAGTGACATCTCCCACTAAGCCAGGCTGCTCAAAACACTTCCAGGGATGAGGCATCCACAGCTTCCCTGGGCAATCTGTTCTAGTGCCTCACCAACCTCACAGTAAAGAGTTTCCTCCTGATATCCAATCTAAATCTACCCTCTTTCAGTTTGAAGCCATTACCCCGTGTCCTATCACTCCACTCCCTAATAAAGGGTCCCTCCCCATCCTTCCTGTAGGCCCCCTTTAGGTACTGGAAGGCTGCTATAAGGTCTCCCTGGAGCCTTCTCTTCTCCAGGCTGAACAACCCCAACTCTCTCAGCCTGTCCTCATAGGAGAGGTGCTCCAGACCTCTGATCATCTCTGTGGCCCTCCACTGGACCCATTCCAATAGGTCCATGTCCTTCTTGTGCGTATGGTTCCACATAGAGTATAACTGAGAGGAAAGCTCTGAAGGTGAATAGTATTCTTCACTCATTGTACACAAATGCATGGTGCTCTCTTATCATTAAGTTTAAACCTTTATATTATATTGTAGTATCTGGTCATTATTGAAATCACATTTCCACAGGAAGACAATTCCTTTTTTGAAGTATCCCTGGGATGTGGCAGATACTTTGAGTTCGGTATGGAATTAAACTGAAAAGTTATTACCAGAAAATATTATTATTGCCTAAACTATCAAACTTGCAGTATTCCAGGGTGAAGGCTACAAGTGAGAATCCATGCATACATTAAAAAAACTCCCAGTCTGCCCTGTTCCTTTCAGAGGAAATTCTACAGAAGGTGCTTCCTATCACCAGGCTTTTCAGAGTTCATTTATAAAGTTCCACAAGAAAAGCTGAAATTGTCTCTTCTCTAAATAGGAAATCAGTGACTGCCACTTTTATCTTTCTGACACTTTAGGTGCACATCAGCAAAAATCTCTCTTGCTGGTGTTAATTTTCGGTACCAAGAAATAATAGAACTGGTTTTCAAATAATAATTTAGTACTTCTCAATCACAACTTATCCATGAATGTGAAGGGCTTTTTTTTGTCCATGTTCCAAAAACAATAAGCGTTCAGAGAAGTTATTCTAATTTTTTTTTCCTGAATCGATTCATCCATTTCAGTTTATGTGTTTTCTCATTGATAGAGGCTCTCCTGTGATAGTTCTGGTTTTACTTTCCATTAGAATATATCTTGTCATCTAGTAGAAAGTTTACTAAAAGCTTGACTTTGAGATTAGTTTAAATGTGGTATTCATTGAACATACTTATTCTTCTAAATTCTCTGATACTGATCTGCAGAGAGAGGAGCTCATTCCTTTGATGGAGATTGATTTCTTTAGTCCAAATTGATTATGACCCTCAGCCATATTGTTGACCAGTTTTCCCCTCTACTTTCAGGTCAGTACAACATCTTGATAATTTTTGCATTATTAAGTTTCAAAATAAACTTTGCCATTGCAAAGCACAGCTTCTTGCTAGCAGGGCAGCGTCTGTAGCTTCCAGTTATAAAAAACAACATATAGATTAACTGTTTCTGTTCACAGACCAAGATTTAGTACTGTTTTCAAAAGCTGCTAACATATCTTTTGATAAATATTTACCTACCATGAGCCCCTTCACTTTGCACACTGGAACAAAATGTTTGCTTCTAGTCAAAAAAACACAAGGGGGCAGTTTAGGATAACAAACCAAAAATAGTATAGTAAAAGATACCAAAAAGTTCAGCTTTTGAAAAAGTAGCTTTTCTGAATCTTCAAATTAAGGCTGCATAGATGCAGAGATTACCCTTAGCACCTAGAGACTTCTGGTCCAGACTTACAGACAAGAAATATAGTAACACAGAATGTATTTTAATATAGAGCAGGCCTTTTGCCAATCAAGGGGCAAGAGGGAAGAAACAGGTCATACCAGCTGGGCGTGTTGGAAGGATTGTTCTCGAACATGTTTCCCTTTTGTTCAAGAGCAACAATTACCAGAACATATTAGACAGTGTTTCAGTTCACAGTTTTAATGTGGTAAGCATTAGTGCAGCCAGTTGCACCATAGCACTGAGATAAGAGTCAAACTGAATTTGTTTATAATTTGCCTTGTTTCCTGTAGAGAGTCTAAACCAAGCTTTTGCAACATAGGCTAAACTGCTGTACTGAAGAGAGTATTATGAATAAAGCCTGTGCAAAGAATGACTAGATGTGCCAGTTGAAACTTTTATCTTGCCATGAATACAATGCAAACAACTTCTCCTTTTCTATGGAAAGCTCTTAACATTTTTATTGTTGCATATTCTAACTACTTTACTGCAATACAATATCAATTTCCATAACAATGCTTAGCCAGGAGCAGCCCAGAATGATTCACAATTCAGTAAAAGCTTGCAGGTACCTTGCAGCGTGCCTTTGCTTTGTGTTAATTTCAAGTGTACAGGAAAGGTAAACCTACAGGAAGACTGGGGTTTTCTTCATGATAGGATGACTTTTGGGAAACTGAGATAGGAGATGGGAAAGTTAACATTCCAAAGTGTGTCCCCAGGTCTGCTTTATGTCCCTCTCACCTTCCAGTGTGTTGGAAGAATTAAAGGAAGCAAGAATCCCCAGGAGGAGTTTGAACTGACTTGATCAGTATTCATTTTAGCATCTACTGTTGCAGTGCTTTAGAAGCAGGCAGTTAGGGCACCACAGGAGAACCTACAGAACTTTTGTGCCCCCAGGCCAGGCTGGCTTCAGCTCTGTGGTCTCATCGTGAATGCTTCCACTGAACCATTCTGTACTGCCAGCCACTGGTCAGAAGTAGGTAGAGGCAGAGTTTGGAGCTTGAACACTTTGGTTGCTTAATGAGTGGCTCTTGCATGGTGGGGCATAGGGGAGGAGAATCCTTAACTAACTTCAGGCATGACTGTGGGCTATTAAGCTAGGAGATCGGCTAAAGTAAAAAAACTCAAATATTACACTTTCCAATGATCTCAAAAATGGTTACTGTGACTTCTGTAGCAGGAAGATTCTCCTCCTTTTTGAGGAGTGGGACCTAAATACATTGGGTTCTGCATGAGGCAATGAAGATGGTACACAAACTCATGTTTGAACTCATCACAGTGTGACTGCATCATTTGGAATATTTTCTGTGGTTCTCATAGCTTTTAAAACTAATTAGAAGAGAAAACATTTTCGTAACATAACCATCAGATTTTTGCTGACTAGATTTTTTCCTGTGTTGATTATAGAAAGTGCGGAGCACTGTGCACATGTTCACACTGGACCACTCTCATTCTTAAACTCTTTATTGAGTCAGAGCAGAGGTGGCACTAGATAGAATCAAACCATGATTCTTTCCTCACAGTTCTGCAGTCTAGGTTGCTGCCTGGTGATTTAGTCAAGGACTCATTTAGTAGGAATCTCTGAATCAGTAACACTATTGTGTAATAAAAGCTCCAAAAATTCAGATTGATATTAGATTCAGATTAGATCAGAATATTCATCAGCAATATATAGGGATATGGTTTCTATACACTGTGAACTGCGAACTTCTGTCAAATTTAATGGTCATAGGGTCCTCAGTCTCTCATATTTATTTCCTGAAGAGAATTTAGTCTAATCAGCTTTTCCTTTTGGAAAGTTGAATTGTCTCTGCATGGTATCTTGCAAAAAAAGATAAGTATCTGTCAAATGAATGAACAGAACAAAAATAAAAAGAACGTGATATCCAGGAGCAGCTGGTAATTGTTGTCAATGACAGGGTACTTTCACTGCACTTGGATTATATTTTTTCTGCCTAAGAATGGAAGGAATATTAAAAAGGTTCAGCTTAGCAGTTTTTACATTTCTTCCAAAGCATAAAGTCCTCTTCAAATTTGCTACCGCCTACTCATGGTTTATTCCCTATCTGACACTTGAGTAATTGTTATAAACCATTTCCATCTGTGATTTACTTGTGTTTCCTATTGCAGGTGACAGTTAATGTATCTTGTCTGCTGCTATGAAACTAAAAAAAAAGGTCTGAAAACGCAAAGAACAAACACAAAGATGGGGGCAGGAAAAAAACAACTTTTATATATTCAAAATTCATGTGCTTTGAAAATCTTTCAGCCCACAATGTAATCAGTGTTAGGATGCCTAAAGTATCTTCTTTCTAAAAAAAATGTAAGAGAGGATAGGATAACACTATTTAAGAATTTATATTTCCATGGTAAATTCCTTCAGCTACAAAAGAGATGTAGTGTAGACAGTAACCATAGATTTGGTGTTAAAGATTTCCAGACTTTCTAAGCTTACTCTGCATTTTGCTCCAGACTTCTTCCAACTGAAATCTACTGACATCAGAAGAGTTATATCATAATCAAGTTGCTTCACCTAAGGTGAACAACAGAACCTTAAACTAATAAAACTTGATCACCACTGGAAGGACAAAGATATAACAAGCAAGGCTAGGGTAGGTAGAGTTAATGCTGAAGACATCTGTTGATTAGAACTTTGCATCTGAAAACGGTATAGATCAGGAGGTCATACACCTAGCTTAGAGAGAGGAGAAAATAGTGAACAACCACGCTATCTTTGAGAAAATTGCATGCTACTTCTAAGTTTTATGTCTATCATAAAATATGCAAGTGTCATCTTCATTTCTAAATGTTCTGTCTTTGAAAGAGGATGAAGTATCTCTGCAACTGTTTCGTTTTCCAAATGCTGACAGTTTGGTAATATTAAGAATGAATTTTACCTGTCCATCAGCTAGTTAATTAGACACATTTTCTAGTGCAAATGACATTTTTAATTTCACCATGACAGCTTCAAATGCACAGAAGGTAGGTACGGCTCACTTACAGCTAGGTACGTTGATAATCTCTATAGTCCAAATCAGTGATTGGCAAACCATGGGTTACAAAAGGAAAAAAAACAGTGACTGCAGTTTTGCCAGATGATGTCAAAATGAAACTGTGTAGTATGAACATAGTTTTAGATGGTGATGGCACAGGGAATGTCTGGTGTACTTACAGATGCCATAAGCGTACATGGGGATAGTTAGTCTAAACTGATCCATAGTACATTGTTTATTGTAATAATATCAAGTTTTAGGTACTTCCATGCTTAAGCAGCTAGCTTAATCAAAATCTTATTAAGAGTATTTTTGCTGGAAATTTCTTAGCTCTGTACACCCTGAAATGGCTTTTAAATGCACTTGAACACTCCGCAGCTTGCAATAAATTATCTTCTCTTTAGGAACAGAATTTGCAGCTTTGCAAAACTCATGCTGTTCTTCTTAAGTCACTTTTTTATTCTTTCTTTGTTTATCTGTTTATATATATTATAGATATTTTATAGATTATTATGTAGATTGTTTCAGGTAACTTTAACAAACGAGAAATCGTGGTTTAGTTCTGTTTTTGTGAGGGAGACTGATTAAGCACTTGTCAAGTAAAACGCCAGTGGAAAGTCTGTGGAAAAGGCTGCTGAAGAAATAAAAGGACTACGCACATAACTCACTAGGCATTAAGTGTCTTTGTGTCCTAGGACTTAATCCTGCTGGATACTGCTGGGCAGTTCCCATAGATATTGAAAGGAATTTAGGGTGCTCAACATGACACAGTAGGTCCAGAACATCTGTCTAGCTTCTGCCCTAACTTTCAGTTTTGTGCGACATGCTTGGTCTTAACATTTGGTCATCATTTCATCCCTTCCATCTCAGATTTTCAGCACTCCCCTAACTAAAGCCTCAGTCATACTGTGATAGACCCTGTTTGATGAATAACTCAATTTCTGCCAATCTGAACATGCAGTAATAAATAAAACTGCCAAAATTCTTTCATAGCAGTTCATCTCTGGAATGCAGAATGTTCTCCTGCTATTGTCCAGATGTTCTCTAAACAAGATAAAACTTGCTGTGCAACCTTCCTTCTTAGATATACCATTATGTCTTCAACAGTTTGAGTTCTCCATGGTTTTCTTTATTACCTTTGTCAACATCCATACACGAGAAGAGTGAAAAAGAGAAACTCATTCCAATAAGACTGAAAACTGCTTCCCTATTTCTCATTTTATAAGATTTGGTAGGTAAAAATCACTTTGGAAAGAATGCATTTAAAAGCTGCATTTACCCGAGTTTCTGTTTCATTTCAGAATAATGTCAGAATGGGATAAATGTGCATTCTACAAATTTAAATATTTCTTTGTCTTTTCCCCCTACCTTTGTTCAGTACATTTATGTTATTTATTTTGTAAGTAGCTTTAAAGGAGTGACTTGCTCTCTTTGGAGGTTTGGCCTCACAAACCACAGCAATTTTTGTTTAATTTTGGAGAAGTTTATGTAAGAGGTGCAGTCGGGCTGCTTTCCCTGAGTATGTTTCAACCATTATTTAAAAATTATAGTAGTGAGTATTACACCTTTGAGATATCCAAAACAAGTAGCTGCTCGTCACTAGAATGACAAAGTGACGGTGCTCTAGCCGAGATGCTCTCCAGCCTGCAGCTGAAGAGCCATAAAAAACTGCAAAAAAGAGCTGTTTTAAGTACCACATTCATATACTGTTCTAATAGAATGAAGGGAGCGTACAGGACTTGTTGAAAAACAGAAGCTAAATTAGGACACAGCATAGGTTATTTATTACTTGCCATTAAAAAAGATCCTTCATTTGTGCAGTGTTATGGAAATTAAAGCATACACTGCACTTTGATAACTTTGTCTCACTTAAGTAAGCCTCCATCATTGTGTTGCAGCATGCCTATTTGCAATACATTGTAAGATATTGGTTGCAAAGAGGTAACTTCCAGTAGTAACAAAAGGCTGAGATTTCTTAGTCCCAGTTAGATCTACATATCTCTCTGCGTCACATTCTGTCATTATTTCCATTTTGCAGAGGCTTAGTGTTTTAGAAGATTCATTGATTTGCACAGGGCTACAAATACCACTCTTGTGAATAAGTTTGAACCGCTGAAGTACTTTATTCAAACCACTAGGAAATGATCTCCTACCTTTATCAATGCCTTAAAATGACAACACTAGAAACTATTAGCCAAACATCTCTTTCTTACCTCATTGTTAATTCATGGACAAAACAAAGTATAGCTGAAAGTGAACTATAAAAGATAAAATTAGCTATACTTTAGCGGCCCAGTGGTCTACATAACTTGGTGTCCTGTTTCCAGCAACTACCTGGTGTTTAGAGAAAGTGCTAAGTGTAATCTACTCTGTATGTTGATAGCTGGAAGCAACATGCTCATAGGATTTTTTCATAAAGTCCATTAAGCCAAGATTGGCTTACAACCTGAAGTACCGGAGTTGATATCTATATTTTTCAGACCTATGTAATTCAGCTGAAAGTGTTGCCTTAGTGAATTTGGAAAGCTCCATTTAATCTGTTTCCACTGGTATCTGTTCCCAGCTAAGAAAGCTGCAATTCTGCAAAGCTATTTAGTTCAGTAGCTCTCACTGGTGTGAGCTGGGGGTCTAAAAACCATGTCTTCTAAACAGCGTTGGCTCCTGTCTCCCTGGCAGACTGTCCACCACAGGAAACATGGACACAATGTTCTTAGTTTAGACAAAGCTAAATGCAGCCATGATGTGGAGCCAGAAGGAGTCTTCAAGCCATAAGGCTATGACTGTTTCATGTCAGGGGAAACGTAACTCTGCCTATGTTGTACTTAGGGCAGACTGCAATTGCTTTAAGTCATGTTGGCAGAAATCCATTCCTGGAACAAATTTCCAGGTCGCAAGGTCCAGTTTGACTTTTCTGAGCTATTCAAAATGCCTGCAAACAATCCACCTTAGAGGATTGTTCTTCAGGAATCTCCAGTTTTAAGCATTAGACTTCATTTTTCAGTGTAAATTGTAATTCAGTGTACTGCTTAACCAACTGCTTGGTACTAATCATACATAGAACTATATTTACGCCTATTAGATAAATTTAGTAATACAATAAATACTTATCCTGATTTGATTTCTCTGCCTTTCCCAGTTGTGGAGACATTAATTGTTCCCTAGGTTCTTGTGATACTAATTTAGTTAGGCCTTTTAAAGTTACAGGAAGCAGGTATAAGGAAAGACCAAAAGACCTCTGAAAACATCAGTTAATGTGTTTAGCACGTCAAACTTTGGTGCACAGTCTTGGAATTCTCTATTTAATTTTAGAAATGTTTCTGAAATGGCTAGAAGTCCTCAGAGTTAGGAGTCTGATTATTGCAGGTTCCCTACAGTTGGAGAGAGAAGGAAGAGCGGTACTTTTAGATGATGAATCAGTCCACCTGTGCTCTGTATATCTTCTTGCAAAGGTGGATCTCTTTCCACTGACCTAATACCACTTCATTCCTAATTTAGACCCCTAAATCAAATACCTAAAAATTAGGTAGGATAAATCTTCTGCCCTCTATAACATGTGCCTTCCCTGTTACATAAACAGATCATTGCCAAAGCAAATTCTTGCTGATGTTCCATTAAGTACCTAAAATTAGGAGACATGGATCCTTTTCAGAAGTGTAGTTGTTCTAATTATTCCTAAATAGTACCCTTGGGGTAGTTTTCTTCATCCTTTTTATAGAACAAATCCCTCGTTCATATATAGTGGTGAATATTAATATTAATAATAGAATTTTCTTTCAAGTAAGGCTGGAAATGCGCTTCTTACAAACTCTCTAAACATTACTTCTTAAAAATGAGGAAGTATCCCAAAATGCAAAGCTTGTGAAACTGACCCTCCATCCCACTTCTGGCTGTGGCAGGATTTAGGCCTTAATAAACTTAGCAATTTATTAATTGATCCTTAGTCAACAAAGCAATGCACATAAGCTATAATGAGCAATGCCCTCAGCACTGGGGTTCCCTAGACATAATATATTTCAAACTAAGCAAATATTATGGCAGTAACTAGGATATAACAGGTCAGCAGTGCCTAAAACCAACATCAGAAAATAATATAAAAGCAAACACACTGTAGGCACAGAACAAAGGAAGAATATGCTCATTAAAGACACCAAAGTTTTACAGCAGAATGGTATCTACAAGATAAAAGTGAAGCTGAAGAAACAGTGAAAAGTCAAAGGACCAAAGTGAATGGGAAACTATTAATTGAGAATGATATCTGCAAAGTGTAAGCAGCACAATTAAAATATTTAGTATTTCTGTAACAATAGCAGATTATCAAAAATTAACACTGTATGGCTATGGAATAGAATAATGCATTTGAAAATATCTCATTAGATGTAAACATTTTGTTTCTGATGGAAGTATATCTGCTTGCCGATTTTTGATAGGACTTAGAAGAGAAAGAAATATATGTAGAGATTTTGTCTCTGCGTCTCTGGATCTTTTTTTTAAACTATTGTTGTTATGAAGGATGGGGAGGAGACTGAGACAATCTTGAAACAGATAGACTTAAAGGTAAAAAAATGCAATTTTTTGGTTGCTATGAAGTTCCACAAATAATACCTTAAGTTTTTCTTATTATTTACTGAAGCTTTGTTAATCTGTCATCAGTCCCCCTAAAAAGGATATATCTCAATAGTTATTTGTAGCCTTAGTGGATTGTAACATTTAACCACAGTTTATCTGCTTTCCTGTCATTCTGAGGCAATAGCTGAAAGAGAAAGGGGAGGAGGAGGAAGGGAGAGTGAAATTCTGGTCTTTGTGAAGAGCTAAAACTCCTCATGGGGTAAGAAACATGCTGAGCATGTGAGCATGTGAGTTTCTGGCTTCGTGTTTGCCTCTTTTGGCAGTGGATCGCCTCTCTGTCCTCCCTCCCTGCCTTTCCCTAGAAACCTGAGGGCAATAATGGGGAAAAAAAGAGATCTTGACAACAAGGAAAAAAAACCCAACCCACAACATTTTTTTTTTGCTCAGAGTCATGAGCACTTTTTGTTCTTTAGGGGATATAAATGAAGTGTGTTTCTGTCACTACATGTACAGGTGAACATACAATGAAATCAAATTTGTATATCATTTTGCAAACACAAAGATTGAAATCTAAAATTAGTTTCCTTTAAGCAAAATTTCTGTAGGTATTTATCTGTTCCACATAAATTTTCAAATTTTCCTATTATATTTATAGATCAGACTAAAACCTGTGTTTTGCATTAATTAGCTGTGTGGCATAAATTTTAGAGAAACCATAATTTAAAGAAATATCCTGTTATTTGGTTTCAGTAATAATAGACTGTTTGAATAGTGTGGTGCTAAAACCAACGTTTTATGGAGAGCATTATGACTATCTTGCCATAGTTTTATTCATCAAGTTTTGTCGTGTATTATAAACTATAAATCTCATTCAAGCTCAGTGTGGGATCTTCAGAGAATTAAGTAAGGAGGTGGAAAAAATAACCACAGACATGACAATGAGTTAAAAAAAAAAAGTCAGAAGTTAGCAATGGGTCGGTAACACCTGATAAAGACTAGTTCTGTGGAAAAGATTTAAGTTCCACTGGGGACCAAGTCTCAAAGCTTTACAGGAAGAGCAGAGTCTTGAATAGCTTCACCTTATAGATTTCAAAGACTCTACCTTGCTCTTTAGTCCTTGCTCAGCTCCATTCAAATCTCTTTCTTACCTTTGCAGGTTATAAATTCAGTAGTAACACAAAACTCATGCTGCACAAATGCTATGGAAATAGACCTTTAAAGCAGCCGAACTGACAAAGTTTAGACACCCGACCATCAAATTAGACATCATTTTCACACAATCAGTTTCTTTTCAAAGTTCTAACACCTTAAAATATGAAAAAGCTATAAAAAATATTTCATTTTTTGATTAAAAAAATAATCGAACCCAATTAGATTTTTTTAGTCTTTTCAGCCATAAAATAATTGAGAAGTTAAAAATGAAAATTTCAAAAAGAAGACTCATTTTGTTTATAATTGGTTGTCTCAGAGATGTGTCTCTCACCAGAGAGAGCAATAATCAGTTCTAACAACAATACATCCAGTGAGCCTCTATTTATGTGTACTCATGTAATTCATATCCAAGAGGGTAAGGAATTAAAAATCAAAGCTTTTTCCTTCAATATTCTTCCTGACATTCTCAGTTCCTCACTTGAAATTTTTGTGAAGCAAAACAAAATGATACTTAAATAAAAAAAAACAAAATCAAATAATGACTTATCACAGCTAGACTTCCAATTTTGGCTGAAATCAGGATCTGGAGAAAGACCACACACCTCTCACTTCGACATTTTTGCATCAGGATTTGAATTATAGCTATGTATTTCAAAGTTTGTTGTGTATACTTGGAGAAATTCTCTTGAACAAACTCAATAGTATTTTTTCAGGTTTCATATCAGTGGAGGGAGCTGAAAACTTAACAAAATATCCACCTATGATTTTTAACAACCTCAGTGCTGTACTTTGAGTTCCCATGACTGAAGCATCTAACAGAATGTCAGACAGCTGATACTTCTACGTCTCAGTAGTGGTGAAAGGAGTTAATTACGGTTTGGTTTGACATTTCTTAGACGGATCATAGTATGAGATGTAACTTTCGTTGCTAATAAGGACTTGCAGCTCTGGTATCGTGAGGGCTCACGCATTATTTTCTCTCTTGACTATGTGGTGTCAGCACTTTATGTCCAAGAGTACTTAAAAGGTTACATGTAATATATGCTCTGGGAATATGGTTTCATTTCACAGAGCAGGATGTTACACTCATAAATACTTACACATCACAATAATCATATCTTGCCCCAAATATTTTCCTGTACCCAGGCACTTCACAGCTACTTGAATTCACAAGTGCGATAATGGTCTTGTCCCAGCTCCTCATGACCTACAATTAATACCTAATCACTGAGCCTACTGCATTGTTATTGAAGATCACTGAGACGGCTATTTTAAAAGTCACAAGCTTATGATTGGTTTCCCTATATCCTCTTGTTAGAAACTATTAGTGAGTGACATTTGTGCTTTTTCAGGCCATAGTTTATTTATGAGAACAATTGATTTAGCAATACATAGCAGCATCAAACTTTAAATAGATTACACAGTCCGTGCTTCATAAATCACATCGGTCACACATTCTTAACTTCTACAGAAAGCTCAACTGTTCTAAAATTTTCCACTAACAGTGATGCCCCTCTAATAATTACATTAAAAACCAATTACTTAGTTTTTGTAGATTATCTATAGACAGATTTTAAATGTGAATTCTTATTTAGAAAATCTTCTTTCTCTAAACATTCTTGGAATGAAGTATATCAGCAGCATTTCACACTAGTAAACACTACTATTTTTACAGCAGTATTGCTTTCACAACAGTACTATGTATTCTGCAAAGTGTCTGTGTTCTTCACATATTATCTGTTGTGGATGATGTACTGAAAGTGATATGTTATATATTTATTCACACTTCATTTTGGGGCTGGCAATTGTAGCATATACTTCCTTTCTCATACTTCACCAATTACCTTAACCCTGACCTGCATGAATGGCATTTTCTGCATTAATGAGAAGTAGCTGTCTGTGTGAAGAGCCTGAACTGAGTAAACACTGTCATCTGTGTCAAATGGTGGTGATAAACAGCTTTCACTATTTATTTATGACTCCTGGTGCTGATAGCAGAATTCACAGCTATTCAAATGTCTGTTTATTTACAAGCAAAGGACTAGTGTGAAGTCCTGAAGACTGAGGAACATGCGTTCTAAAAACACTTTCCGTTTGGCATTATACTGTGATGTAGTTACGTGAATTTTGTATTGTCAGAAGCTTGCAGCTGTTTTGCTGCAGTTTCTCATGCTGAATGGATACTGTAGAACAATAATGAATTTGGAAGTACAAACTTGACCTTAACAAGCACCTGAATTTGTACTTCATTCAGAAATTAGAACTAGTCAATATTCAAAACTTCTGTACCAATTTTGCTTCCAAAATTGTCATTAATAGCCTAAAAATATTTAGAACTCCCCATAGAAACAAATTCTGATACTTTTTCCTGTTTATAGGTATTTAAATTTTGAGATGAATAGTCTCTGAAGGAAAAGGAGACATTGCCTGTAATGAGCCCCAAGTAGTTCTCCTGTGGACTCCCAGGAACCTGTACACTTCTGTGGGAGCAATCTACCACCAAATGTGCAGATAACCTGTGTGAGAACCAGAGAGATCAGTTCAAAACAGAAAAAAAGAAAGTACTTTACACAGTTGCTGGTGAAATTATGGAATGTGATGTGAAGACAGCTGACATTAGATGCTTTAAAAAGGACAAATTCATGGGCAGTATATACACAAATGCATAATAGGAAGAATCTCATATCAAGGATGTAATTTCTAAGATCCATAACATGAAGAACATGGGGAATGGAGCACAGAAAGGGATTAGGCTCATGTGCTGACCCTGGGCAGCCATTCCTACTGTCACTTTCAAAACCAGAATACTAGTCTAGGTGTACCATCAGTATGCAACAGTGTATTTCTTGATGGAATTAATAATATAATTGAATTAATTCAATCAGTTCCTTATTTTGAGCACTGAGAGTTGTGTAAAATACTAAAACAAGGAGCATTATGCCTATTCAAGGACAGAAAGGAAGAAAAAAAGTGCGGTTAGAGAAAATGGTCATTAAAAATAATGTTTGAACATTGTTTGAATGATCTGTAAAAGACGATTCAACTTGCTGGCATATGCACCCAAAAACATTTGCAGAAAAATAACTGAGAACTGAAATACTGATTTATAACATGGATGCCAAATTGGGCCAGATTTGTGTTATTTAGTATTTATCTGTTCATATTACTTTATTCTGGGCAGTATTCAACTCCAGAAGAAGTCTATGTGAAAATTTCTTTGTTGTATTTGCATATTAAAGTTGCTAGCCAGCGTAGGATTTGTCCGAAGTCTACTAAAGTACTCTCAAATCCTTCTGTTGGCCTCATACAGAAGAGTTAAATTGTTTGCTAGCAAAACAGGCCAAGTCAAATTTGGGCAGCGTGTGTACTGGAGTATTGGAACAGCTCTCTCATGTATGTTCCTATGCAAACAATTTCCAGGGAAACATTGACTAAAAAGAAGCTGTTCCGAGAAATCAACAAAAAATAGTCCAATGATTTGGCTCAAAAGGCAAAAAGAAATATGTCCAGACTGACTAAACAGCTTGAATATTTCTGTCATTTTTTTTTTCAAGTACCTGGAGAAAATGTATGAAGGAAACAGCAATTGGAGATTGTAAATTGAGTGTTTTTCCGTTTTGCCACCTGTTCCCACTACTTGATTAAAAATTCAGCTTCAAAATTACCCTATTACTCTTCTAATTTGGATGCAGACACCCAGCTTCAGTGGAAAAGTGGGGAGCATCTCCCAGTCAGGCCACTTTGGTGACGATGTCACCTCTACTTGAAAAGTGGGAGCTGTGACTTCAAATTTCACTAGTCCAAAGTGATAATTGTCCTGAGACATTTTTGATTTCTTTGACATTCTATAGTAGGTCATAAAAAGACGAGCAGCAGCTCCGTCTCAGTATGTGCTGACACTGACATTATCTTGAAAAGTACCTAAAATATGAAGTTATGAGATTTATGAAGGTGACAGAAATACTCTTGTACCAGAAGGGAGTAGAAAGTCAGATTTTTTTTTGGTGCCAAGTGTTTTTATTGGCTATCTCTTTGTGCCCTTTGCTTTGTGATGGGGACTCTGACCTGCCTCTGGGAATCCTCCCACTCACTGTTGACTGGATGGACTTATGCAGCCTCTCTGGGGCTGTGTTAATGGAGGAAGGGTAGCTGGATGATGCTTGGAAAGAGGATTATCTTTAAAAATCAGGCTGTTAAAGTCTTCATTCTTTCTGATATCCTCATTAGTTAGTTAATGTTTAAAGGATCTGCCTTTACATGCCAGTTAGGTATAGAGTTCTCACTGTAGCCAGTGGTGATTCTGTAGCTGAAACGCTTATGACTCACAATGACTGAAACTCTTGAGGGTTGCCTGTTTAGCTTGTATGTCTAAAGAAAGCACATTATACTAGCATTCAAAACCCTTGGAAGTGTTTTAAACAAGTGTATGATTATTGTTAGCTTCGGCTCTAATCATTTTGCTCTATTAAGCTTCTGAAATACCTTGACTTAGACTTGGTTACTTAACGATTCTAAAGCAGCAGGCAGATGGCTTTTCATCTATTGTTAAATTTAAAGGGCTTACTAGTGCTAATTATTTTGAAATGGATTCCTATGGTATTATGCACTATTTCAATGAATAATACAGGACTGGCAATTTATTGGCAGAACATCCGCAGAAGTGCCATATATCTAGAAATAACATAAAAGCAGAGTGGATACATATTTTAAAAGCACAGCTTGGGGAATCACATTAGTGCAACTCTACAAACCCTTTTATAAGAGTGCATATTTTTAAATATGATCAGATCGAGAGACATTCAGTGAGAGGCTGGGGTTTATTCTACATATTATCATGACAGCCAGGAGATTTAGTTATTGAAATTGAAACTTTTGTACTAGATTCTGAGCAAACTCGAAAAAAGACACAACCTGTGCTCTCAAGAACTTGTAAACCAAATATAACCCCAAATACCACACCTGGATACAGTCACCCACAGGTGAGTGAGTGAGGAGTAACAAGAAGACATGCACAACTAATGTCATAGGGTGTATTCTGTGGGCAGCAGCCTACATTTTTTTTGTAAGCACCTATTCAAAAGAGGGTGTAGGAATAAAAATGGCAGCAGTTAATATATAGCTCTGCAGTTGTTTAAAGGGACCCCTTTCCGAGCTTGAAAAACAGTTACAGAACTGAACAACAGAGAAGTCCCCTACAAAATACAAAGAGAGAGGGTAAAATGTAAAAAGTATTTTCATTATTTTGTTTACAATAAAGTATGGTTTTAAAAAAGACATTTCAGTCTAGGGATGCTGACTCATGAAATTACAGCTGCACTGTTTTTTGGGGTTTAAACCTCTGACAAATGAAAGCAGTATCAGCTTTATGTCATATGCACTGCCTTTGGTTGCATTGTAGGGCACAGGTATTTAGATAGCTATTTTTACAGTTGCAATAACATTTAAAGCCATTTAAATTATCTGATAATGGCCACTACTGCAGACAGGGTACTAATCTGGGTAAACCTTGACTGTGCTGCTGCATGACTGCTTCTGTTTCCCTTCCATTAGATTTGCCCATAGTATTGATATAAATCTTTTAGGACTGGTTCTTGACAACCTTTAGTGTCAGACAAATCCTATAATACAACAGGAAATACATACAATAGGAAGTACTTCTTAAAATGATGATTTTATGGAGCAAATAAAAATGACAAGATAACAAAGAAATCCTTGATTTGTATAACAAAGCAAAGGATTTGCATAACAAAGTTTTAGATGTAGAAATGTATTGAAAAATTTGGACAACAAATTGAATATCTTATAGCTAGTTTAAGGAAGTGAGCGACTACATTCATTTGAGATTACTGATTAGTATTTTGTATATTTAACAAATTCAGTGTAAGGTTCACAGAATTTTTCAGCACTTGAATTTACCATGAAGAGGTAGAACCCATACAACTGCAATGTATTAGAGCAGCTCTATCAGATTAATGATTTATAAATCAAAAAGTGTGAAAACAGGACTTTAAATTATGGACATTTTTTTGAAACCAATACTAGCTGAAAAGTAAATAATAAGCAGTTAAAATATACAAGCTCAATATGTTAAAGCATATAAGTTCAAGTATGAGTAATATATAGTAGATATAAGTCACAAGTAGTGCAAAATTAAGTATATGCAATTATTTGCTGTTATAGATTTGTGAACATGTCTATATAATAGAGGTTTATATTCTTGGGTACAAAACCTTTATTTTTTAATTACATTACAAATGTACTGAGAAGTGAAACTGAGAGGCAAGCCCGATGCTCACTTCCTTGCTGAAATAAATACATTTCTAGAAATGAAGTAGATATAAGAAATCATGTACGCAGGGTCACTTTGTGGAAAGGTTGTTAAGTTTATTATTAAGAGACTCCGAAATTAACATTTGATAAAAAAGAAACCAATAATATTTTATTTTATGATCAATGTACAACTGACAGTGTAAAGGATCTTTTGCACTTGTGTGTAGGGGCCTCAGCCAAGAACACGGGTCACTGTCAGAAGCGGTTTATATGCTTTATGCATATAAGCTTCTACCATAAAGCAAATGAAACATGTAGATAAAAGGTTTTAGAAGATAGCCAGTGTTATCACTTCTACCTTAAGCAGATCAAGGGTACCATGTTCAAATTTTAGAATACATTAAGGCTCCTAAATTCATTTTTAAGCAGTAAAATAACTAGACTGTTTTTCTAATGCACAAAAGACCAATTCAGCCTTGTTGGTCGTTTGTTATGGAATTGTATGAGTCATTTTTATGTTACCCATTATGCAGATGCTGAACATGACAAATATGCTGAGAAGATGTGATTCCAGTACTGCCAGATCAGATTTTCCACATTCATTTTGATAGAAATGCTAGACTGTAAGAACATAGCTGGTAGGTTACATCAGGGTAGTAATTAAGGTAATTTGAAAGTTTAAGCCTATGAAAATTAGAAGAAAATGGTAAAGTTCATAAAATTGAAGCACCAAAGTCATTCATGAGGTATATATGCTGCTCTCATTGGATCTTTTCTGGGGATTGACTTGGTCTAAATCATTCATAGAAAACCTTATTATGAACCGATTTGATTTAATTGTCTTAACTTTCCAGGAGAAATAGCTGTAGCTCCACCCACAGAGGTGTACAGCTCCACCTACACCTCAAACTAACCTGATAAGTTGCCTGACATATGCAAGGCACTGAAAGTGACTACAGAATGTGTTTTGGATATTAGTCCTTTACATGAAGAGTAGCTCTTTGTTTATTGCAATAATTTAAGCTATAAAGTTACTTAAACAGACAAGACTCTCAGTAGAGTGTAACCATTTGAAACCAGTGTATTGAAAAATATCATTTGAAGAAAAGTTTACAAAATTTTCCACACAATAACACAAGGCCTATGGCTTCTCCAAGGAATAAAACAGGAATTAGTGAGGCAGAATTTTATCAAAGTAAGGTAGCAGTAATGAATATATGGAATTATAAAGGGATTTTATTTTTATTAAGTGTTAAAGTATTCATGCATGGTTGATGCCAATTTACAGAGCATAGGTAGCTGAACATTTAGTGCATCTGATTTTAATTAGCTGAACTCAACAGTAAATGAAAACTGGTTGAAAATATATTTGATAGAAATTTCTGTTTGTATTTTTGTAATTTTCTGTAGGTTTTGCTTTTCTTCACATAACTTCATTCAGTGCCAAAATGCACTACACTTCAGAATGGAGCATTTATAATGTATGTTTGTATCCAGGACTATTACTTTGCCCTGATCTACTCAGATTTTATGTAAAGATGTTTATACAAGGTGCTGTTAGACAAAGCTGGCATGATCAATTATCCTGAGTTTTCCTAGTGCCTAGAAAACCTGCAGGTTTTTTGGGGAAATTATTGCAAATATTTCAAAAGTGGTTTTGAGATTGACAGGCATAAGACTTTGACAATTATTAGATTTGGGCAACAGTTTCCAGCTGGTAAAGAAAAGATTTTTGTCTGCACTTATCTTCACTGGGAAGGTGAGGGAGAATTTGCACTAGTGTGTTCCTCAATCCTTAAAATGTCTGGAAGGTTAGACTGTATAACGATGACTCAGTCATCCATTTATAAGAGCTAAATGCTTAATCCTAGTCTCAGTTACACTTCCAAATTAACGACATCCTCTCTGAATGATTTACACTGTGAAAAAAGTTTTGAGCTCTCTTGATCAATATATATATTTTTTTTTCTCTCTGGAACATATATATGGATAGTCAACACTTCTTTACTTAGAATATAAACAAAAAGATCTGATTGAATATAATGTCATTTGCATTTCCATAACTTTCACTGAAACTCACTTTTACTCCAGTGTTTTTTCTTATTTTCTGTTTTCTTTTCATTTGAGTTTCTTTGTAGGCCTGACAGTCTAAAGCCTCTTGGAAAGCCTGCTGCGCTCTCAATGTTCATATTCAGCACACAGGATAGTGATTGTGATGACCTTGATTCTAATAAGACAGTCATAGTGTCCCTGGCAACATTCTGACACCACCCTCTTTGGAGATGCCACCAATCTCTGGAGGTGCCACCTAATCTAGCAACATGGGTATGCAAAATTCAAATATAAAAGAATTGGCAGGTTAGATTTATATGAGTAATCAAAACGGTACAGAGTTGGAAGTATGATTTTTCAACTTGAGCTGAAAAGCCAAGTTCCGTAGCTGGCAATTACAACACATTCATGCAACAGGTTGAGTCCTTTTTTAAAGCCGCACTGGGAAATGGAGAACTGCTGAAACTGAAACTGTCTCAAGACTTTCAGTGAAATTCCAAGAGCCAAGAGCAGCTTGGATAGAGTCCCAACAAGGCAAGCTGCCTCCAGTCTGACACAAAGCCTGGGACCTGGGAGAGCAGGACAGTCTGGCTCCCAGATTCTTGGTTTCTCAGCATCCTAGGTTTACAGGCCTATAGGCCTACAGGCACAGAACATCCCAATATTTCAGACAGCACACGGTATCTTTCTAGCTCCTCAGGTCCTCAACAACCTTCAAACAAGTTGCTGAGATGCCAGTGCTATTACGTTTTCAGAAGCTCCCTGGATAGTGAGACCAAAGCACTGTAGACTTTCTGCTTCTTTGGAAGCCAACATGATGAGCTATCTGGCAATTTTGTCTCATGCTTTGATTACCAGTTAGTACCTAATTGTCACTCTGCTTTTTATCCAATGAATTCTTCCCTGAAGCCTTTCTTTGCCAACATTCTTGGTTTAGCCCAGAGGTTTCTTTCTTCTGGAAGTCTGTGAAGAGGGAGATATAGTAGAAACTGTCCTATAAACTCTTGAACTGCAGTTTTTGCTTTCTTAAGAAATGTTGAGAATTGAGATGTTGCTTCCAATTAAGACATAATAAAAATATCAAACATCCAACGTTTCCCAGAGATGGTTCAAGGTAGTTCGACTAGCAGATAGATGCTGTGGATCACCTAAAAATTAACACAGTAAATTACACACTGCTAATCACAAAAATATGAACACTACAGAGGAGGGCCACAAAAATCATTAGAGGGATGGAACACCTCTCCTATGAGGAAAGGCTGAGAGAGTTGTGGCTATTCAGCCTGGAGAAGAGAAGGCTCTGGGGAGACCTTATTGTGGCCTTCCAGTACTTAAAGGGGGCTTATAAAAAAGATGGGGTCAAACTTTTTAGCAGGGCCTCTTATGATACAACAAGGGGTAATGGCTTTAAACTAAAAGAGGGTAGATTTACACTAGATCTAAGGAAGAAATACTTTACAATGAGGGTGGTGAGACACTGGCACAGGTTGCCCAGGGAGTTGGTAGATGCGCCATCCCTGGAAACATTCAAGGTTAGGTTGGACGGGGCTCTGAACAACCTGATTTAGTTGAAGATGTCCCTGCTCATTGCATGGGAGGTTGGACTAGATGACCTTTAGAGGTCCCTTCCAACCCAAACAATTCTATGATTCTATGATACAGCACTTCACATCCCATAAATTCTTCTATTTATATAATATCTGTGACAGTTCTATAGACCAAAAAAATATAGAGGCAAAAATAAACTATTCTTCTGAGCTGTCATCTGAATGAACGTAGTTCTAGTAGTAGCAAAGCAAAATGAACAGTTAGTAACAAGGGATATGATGTTTTTAAAATCTGGAGAGTTAGCAATTCAAAGGGGAATAAGGTGGAAACGAGTAAGAAAAAAAAATAGTTTTACTGTAAGTGCTGCAATTGTACAATATTTCATACTGCTTTAAATTACATTGAAAGTATCATGCATATCTACCAGCGGATAGGGAAATACATGTTAAAAACTGTCTAGCTCTCCTGAGTCACCTTAGAGGACGCTAATTTGCACAGGACAGATGCTCAGTATCTGAAATTCCATAAGGCACTGTGCAATGGGAAATACTTTTATTCTCTCTTACAGTTCCCCACTCACCACCTGAATTGTGGGAGTGTCAAAGTCAGTATAGAGAATTCCATGTTTAGACAACAAATAGTTTAATGATCTATTTATATGTTTTCTACTAGCCTTCCATAAAGGGCATTTTTTTAATAAGTATTCACTGCTAGGACCAAGTGTCCTACATATTTCATCTAACTTAACTGAATTGTTCTGTATGAAGGCAGTATAAATCATTGCTGAGACAGAAGCTTATTTGTAACCATAATTGTGAGAACCTTATTCATATCTTTTTGCCATTAGTTCTTGGATTATTTTTTTTTCCTTTAATTCCTGGAATGTATCTGTATATCTAAAGTTGTTTCTTCCATATAAATTGAAACAAAACTGTTAATTCACAGAATTAATAAAAAAGTAGTTCATAGCAAATAAAGTTTTTATCAATTTCTCCAGCTTCCACCTCTGTCCCAAGTTATTCTTTATTAAGAAAAACAAACAAGCAACTAAGTCTTACTATGGAAATGTCCTGAAAGGCATTTGCTACTATTTTCTTTCTAACAAACAAATAGCTTTGCAGTGTTTCTTTGTTTCTTAAATTTATTAGTTTTATTTTTCTATATTTGTGCAAATTTTAAGAAACTGTAGCCAAAACTGAGTCTGCTGTAAAATTGCCTTAATTTCAGCCTTGTGGATATTGCTAAAAAGTGTCAAAAATAAAACAAATTAGATGAGTGCTGAATTTGAAGACAGGGAATACTCTTCAATCATAAAAGAATAGAAATATTTTTTCATTGTGTCTAATCATCTAACCCTGCAAATCCGGATACAGCAGGCAGAAATAATCTTTAAAGCTCACATTTAACTCATCATGATCCTTTATTAATGCATCTTATGTATTTCTTAATAATTTAATATAATGAACAGCGGAAAAGTTTAGTGCATGTGGAGTATAGCATGCTAAGGGTTTGATCCTGCAGTGAGAGCAGGATCAGATTCTTTTATCTGCAAAGACTCACAGAATCACAGAATTGCAGGGTTGGAAGGGACCTCTGGAGATCATCTAGTCCAACTCCCCCACCAGAGCAGGGTCACCTAAAGCAGGTTGCACAGGAACACGGCCAGGCAGGTTTTGAATGTCTCCAGAGATGGAGACTCCACCACCCCTCTGGGCAGCCTGTGCCAGTGCCCTGCCACCCTCAAAGTAAAGAAGTTCCTCCTCATGTTTAGGTGGAACTTCCTATGCTCAAGTCTGTGCCCATTACCTCTTGTCCTGTTGCTGGGCACCACTGAAAAGAGCCTGGCCCCATCCTCCTGACACCCACCCTTTAAGTATTTATAAGTGTTGACAAGGTCCCCCCTCAGCCATCTTTTTTCCAGACTGAAGAGGCCCAAATCCCTCAGCCTTTCTTCATAAGAGAGGTGTTCCAGTCCCCTAATCATCTTCATAGCCCTTTGCT
>VWZL01004869.1:94388-188182 GCA_013396915.1 Stercorarius parasiticus
CCTTTTCCATGGACTTGTGAATATCTAATTGACCTAATTGATCTCTCACTTGATCCTCCTCAACCAAGGTGAAGTCTTTCTCTTTCCCTGTTACTTTCTTCAAAGTCTGGGACTCCTGAGGGCTGGGCCGACCAGTAAAGACCAAAGAAAAGAAGGCATTCAGTAACTCTGCCTTCTCCGCATCCTTCGTCACCATGGCTCCTGTCTCATTCAGCAGTGGGCCCACAACTTCTTTTTGCCTCCAATATACTTGAAGAAGCCCTTCTTGTTGAGCTTGACATCCCTAGGCAGGTTTAATTCCAAGGAGGCTTTGGCTTTCCTTGTTTCATCCCTGCATGCTCTTGTGGCATTCTTGTAATCTTCCCAAGAGGTCAGTCCCTTCTTCCACTTACTGTAAACTTCCTTCTTCCACTTGAGCTTTTTCAGAAGCTCCCTGCTCAACCATGAAGGTCTCCTGCATCCTTTGCCCGATTACCTGCTCTTAGGGATGCACCGATCCTGAGCTCGGAGAAAGTGGTGTTTGAATATCAACCAGCTCTCAAAAATAAATATACAAATCCAGATACTTACAGTAAGATTCCTGAATTCGTATTTCTAAGACAAGCTTTTTTCTTCCCATTTGCAACAGAAATAACTACTAGTATGTAAGTATTTACAGAAACAAGTAATGTCACTTACAAAGCAGGCTGTTGATAATTTGAGCAGGATTGCTACACGAAACACGTTTCAGTGTATGAAAAGCAATGTATCATTATCATTAATTTTTTTTTAACACTTCATGTTAGTTAGTAATAGTATGGTCTTAAGAAATGTGTGTCTTTTTGTCATTTAGATCTGTAATGAGCTATACTCCATGGAATGACATAATTGTTCTGATTAGACAGTTATTGAAGAAAGTGTATGTCTGTTTCTGTTGCTGGGATTTGGACTCTGATCTTGCATTCATTGAAACGGATGGTAAAACTCCTTGTGATTCAGAGATGGAAGGATAGGCTCTCAGTGGAGTTGCGTAAATGGCTCATGGAAGCAGATGGTCCTGCATTTAAATGTTCTTTGGGTATTTTTTTTCCTTTCTTTCTTTTTTGTACTCTTCTGATTCTGTTATTTGATCATTTCAAACAGAAGGAGGGAGAAAAAATCCACAAATCATATCTGATCTCTCCTCAACATCTCAGCATTTTTTATTGAAAATCTGAAATGTTGCTTGCATTTTTTTTTTTAAGTTTCTGGAAGAGTAAAAAAAAAAAAAAAAGAAAAGATGAAATAACATGCAAGTGTAGGACTTAATTTGGGACCTCTCTGGAGCCACAGAAGGTATATATGTTCTTAGTTTTGCTTCATTAACAAAGTTTAATCCTAAATTATGTTAAGGCTTTAGATGAACAAGTTCAGAGTCATGTCTGCAACCCAGATAATGACTCTCTATAGGATGCAAAAGCTGTGTTCATTATGATGAAGTTACTTGTTTAGATTAAATCACAAAATAAATATACAGAGCCAAATCCATGTCTCTGCAAATGATAGTCTGATCATCTTGGCACAACTAGCTAGTTACAGTGAAACTGTGAACTGTCTCACTCTGTATTCTGTGATTAAAAATATGAAAGCACAACAGTGGACTTAAACCTAAACGTTAATAGGTTGTTCCAGCCAATGCAAACCCTAAACCTCAACAAGGACGTTGGAATGATAGTACAGTATGTTTGCCCAGTGCACATGAGAAAATACTTTTCAGCAGACTTCACTCAATCCATTTTAATATCTTCTTTTGAGATGGTCCAATATCTTTCTTGGGGGAGGGAAGAAAATTAATCACAATTAGTCTGTATAATTGTTTATCCAAAGCTAACATGTACATCAGCAATCGATATTTATTATTCTATACCACTCTAGTGAGCCCTGTTCTGAAAATCACATGTGAATTTAGCTATCAACTCATGTTAGTGTTCAGAGAAGCTGAAAGTTTATTGTCTGTGTAGGACTAAGTCCTTGAGTCCTTTCAAATGAATATGTACAAGATACCCTTTTAAAAAATCTTTTACTATGTGTTGTATAATGTACTTATTTGAAGAAAATTCCTAAAAGTCTCTTAGAGGTGATACATGTACAGAAAAGAGTGAATAATCACTTGTGAAGATTAAATTAAAAATATAGTGCAAAAATCCCGAGAGCTCCTCTACCGCCAACCTGTGTGTCCTTGTGCATGTAATCAGACTGTTTTCATGAGCTATTGTAAACTGATTTGGTTTGAACTATCTTTTTCCTGAAAGCAATTTTGAATGCGTATACAAACATAATCGCGTATACATGTGCACGCACAGATCCCACCCCCTGGATGTAATACCGTATGTAATGTATTTAAAAATTTCAGTTGGTCTCAAGTAAATTTCTTTGCATATTTACTTCACATAAAAAGGTTAAGTGCTATACTTCTCTGTGAAGCAAGATGGTGTGACTAATGTCTTATTTCTCATCTTTCCCAGGTAATTTACCTTCCTCTAGAGTAATATCTACTTAGCAATGTAGCAAAAAACTACCAATATTTATGTGTGTGTATTCCTGCCTGTGTTCTCCAAAGAAGGCATGTCAGGAACATAGTATTTTTTTTATTTATTTTTTTAATACTAAGAAGTCTGATTTTAATTTATTTAATGAACAACATTTTTGTGATACACACAATGAAATAATTGTGCTCACACACGCTTTAAATAAGACTAATGTGCTACTCTGGTGCTAGTAATTCTGTCAGATCTCCACAAGTTCCAAATTCTAGATGTGGACTAAGTTCTTTTGAAATATTGATTATCATGAAAGAGAATTTTTAAAAAATGTTAGAGGAAAACGTGTTTAGAAACAAGAATATCAAAGGTAAAAGTTCTCATTCTTCCTTGGTCAGAAATAGTCCTTGCTTTGTTGGACTTAACATTTGTGATAGGAAAGATGGAAGGGAGGAACTATACTTATCTGCAAAGCATTAAATTAATTCAGTGGCAAGTGTCTACGGGTCAACACATGCGCCTCATTACTTTGACAGAATGAGGGAGATTTCCTTGCTATTCAATTAAGTTGCATTAACTTGTTTTTTCAAGGTAATAAGTAAATATGTAGATAAGGTGGCTCTGCTGATTGCTAACTTGTTCAATGGAGGTAACTTGATTGAAAAAGAATCTGTGTGCAATTATTTGCTTTCTCCACTCCTTTCTATTTTTTAATTTTGTTTTTTTCCCTATGCTCTTTTGATTAAGCTTTTTTTTCTTGATATTCAAAGACACATAATTTTTAAAGTCAATTTATTTCTTTCTGTCTGCATAGTCCTGGTGGGTATTTGTGAATCAACTCCATTTCTTCTTTGAATTTATTCTGCATTCGTAACAAGCTTAAAATCACAGTATTATCAAAGCTTCAGGAAAGAAATGAAGTCTGTATCAATATTGTTTACATATACATCTGCATATTTCTATTTTTCAGTTTTAACTTTTTAGCTTTCCCTGAGGTTTATAACAAAATCTTTTAACTGTTAAATACTATTTTAGAGTGCTGTCTTTGAACAGTATATAAAATGTAAATAACTTTCAGTAAATATTTTAATAGTGTTCATGTGATCATTGGAAAGGATAGTTATTGATACTCATGGCTTACAGCTACTTATGAATCACAGAATCACAGAATGGTTCAGGTTGGAAGGAACCTTAAAGATCATCTAGTTCCAGCCCCCCTGCCATGGGCAGGGAGACCTCCCACTAGACCAGGCTGCTCAAAGCCCCATCCAGCCTGGCCTTGAACACTTCCAGGGGCGGGACATCAACAAATTCCGTGGGCAACCTGTTCTAGTGCCTCACCAACCTCACAGTAAAGAATTTCTTCCTGATATCCAATCTAAATCTACCCTCTTTCAGTTTGAAGCCATTTCCCCATGCCTATCACTCCACTCCCTAATAAAGGGTCCCTCCCCATCCTTCCTGTAGGCCCCCTTTAGGTACTGGAAGACTGCTATAAGGTCTCCCTGGAGCCTTCTCTTCTCCAGGCTGAACAACCCCAACTCTCTCAGCCTGTCCTCATAGGAGAGGTGTTCCAGCCCTCTGATCATCTTCGTGGCCCTGCGCTGGACCCATTCCAACAGGTCCATGTCCTTCCTGTGCTGAGGACTCCAGAGCTGGACGCAGTACTCCAGGTGGGGTCTCACCAAAGTGGAGTAGAGGGGCAGAATCACCTCCCTTGACCTGCTGGCCACCTGTCTTTTGATGCAGCCCAGGATGTGGTTGGCTTTCTGGGCTGAATGCTTAGCCTGTGCTCAGGACAGTAGTGGAAATGTAGTGGACAATAGTGGAAATGTGCTTCAAAATATCCACTGCATATCTGGTAATAATTTTTTCACTATTTATAAATTATATGTGAATTTAAATACGATAAACACTTTCTTTCTTTTTATACTTAAACTTGAGAAAAGTTGTACACAATCAGGACTAGATATTTATCTTTGTCTCTTAAGATGTTTAACAACTTAAGGAAGAACATTGCATTTAGTTAGTAGTTACAGGGCCAGTGATCTTGAATTCATCCGATATCTAGCTCTCCAGTAGATTGCCTTCACCAAATTAATAAATTTTCTTCTGATGATCTTTAAACTTACATTTTTTGCTCATGTGAATTTTCTACTTCCAATTGTACTTTTGCAGTCCCAGAAAGATGAGTTAGGCAGCCACTACCGTAACCACTGCTAGCAACACACTCAGCACTGAGAAATACCAGTGACATGAAGTTGTGTTTTCTGGGCCTTTTGTCATCATAAGGCATAAAAGCCTTCCTGAATTTTGTTTTGTAGCTTAAGCTTGTTGAGAGAGTTTACTGTTCCATCTACAAATTATATCCTCAAGTGTTAAAAATCCTCTGTGATTCCTTGTGTATGGAACATACATGTATATTCACTGGCCGGAACAGGTAGGAAAAAGTATTTCAAGTTTTTTCTGTAAAGATGGAGATAAAATATTTGCTTATAATTGAATAAAGACTCTGATTGTTGTACAGTCACCTTTTACCAGGAGCATAACTTGTAAGTAAAATTATTTTTTTCTCACAAAATATCTCACAAAATATTATGAGATTCAAGACTAGGTCAGTGAGCTGTAAAGAAGGGAAAACTGGTAACGTAGGTTCAGCTTTGTGGATAGATTTCAAACAAATGGAAGAAAGCTTAAGGCTGATATATAGAATTAAAAAATGTATCTTATCAAAGCAGCTGCATAATCATCATGGTCAAAATAACCATCAGTAGAAGAAAAGAGATAAATTTATTTGGTCAACACGATGAAATGCAGTCTACAAATAAATACTCCATAAACCAGCATGGGTGGAAGTCATCTCACATAACTGCAGCTACCTAAGAGTTGGATATTTAGTCAAACCCAATGATCTGGGGTCCTTCAGTAATCACCAGAAAAAGAAGAGCTGTTTAAAAAAGAAATTTATCCTGCTTATCTTGGACACCTATCTTACGATGGCCTGAACAACATTGTGGAAGTATTCATCTCCCACTGCTAAGGACAGAGGCATCCTCCATGACTAGATCACAACATAGAAATGAGTTTTAGATGTGTAAACTCCTTAAGTATGTAAACGCATAATCACTCAAATACTCATCTCACTTTAAAATTATCTACTTTTCAGAAATTTCAATTGCTCTAGTTCCTTGCTGAAGCACAATGAGTCAGTGCAGCTTTCCTGCACATTCAGAAATTAGGGATCACAAGTCCAAAATATGGAATCTGAGACCTGAAGGATCCTTGTTAGACCCACCTGTGGAAGGTAGATTTGGAAAAAGGCAAGGTCTGGCTTCCTACTTACAATGATGGACAAGGTAATGAATTTCAAATATCCATCAACTTTTATTGCCGAAGAAGATTGTAGAGTTGTTGCTGCTGTAGCTGTGGAGATGGTTAACAGCTGGTCCTGTGTGTTATCTGTAAAAAAGATAGAACTTTTATGGAAAAAAAATAGTTTATAAATGAAATACTGAGCTACGACACAATGATTTAGAAATTCATTATCATTTCAGGAAAGCATGCAGGGTTCAATTAATTATAAACTCTAACTCCAGCCCATCAGTCCTTTAAGTTTATTTTTACTTTATTTTCCTTTAAGTTCAATACACACTGTACTGTAGCTAGTTCTAAATGTGCTATTAATGTTCCTCTTAAAACAAGGATTGTACTCTACGTACATATGCACCATTTCAAAAAGGATTTTCTTGAATAAATTTGTTTTGATAACTACATTTGAGGAAGTGTTATGGGTAGGCAGTTGAAAATCATCTTAAAATAAAATAAAATAATATCTCAAACATCATATTCTCTCTTATAGTAAGAGTATCTCCTGCTCTGCATGGTGCAGATTGATCAAAAAGAGGAGAAGGTAATATTATTCCAAAGACCTGAAAACCATCTGAGAAATATGAACAAAGCCAACAGTGTCATTCTGACTTCAGACTATTCTGTTCATCCAAGTATGCTTTTTAGTCCATTTCAAGGGGTTATTTCTACGCTGGTGAAAGGATGGATGTCTTTGAAGGAAGTGCCATGCTTTAAAATAGTATTTTAAATTGTATTCTTTGCCAGCCACTATATGAAGCTAAAAACATTTTGTGTTTATAATGAATTCTGGTGATGAGTTTTTAAGTTCGTGAGTTGCCCATTGGTGCCTTCCATCAGGTAACATGATCTTGTTATGCATCCACCAAGAAAAATGAATTGTCTTTTTGAGAACAATTTCAACAGACACTTTGCAAAACCATAATTCTTCTCCTAATGGCCAAATCTGTGCATCTGCAAATGGGCTTTTTGAAATGACGTATTGTCTAGTTATTGCACATGCTTTCTGTCTGATCTTAGAAAGTGTGGTTGTACCACATGGTGCAATGGTTTTGTCAAGTCTCAGGGGCAAGGCAAGTTGGACAGAAGCAGTTTGTAGATGACAGGTTGTCACCGTAAGGCTGGTGTTGCATTATCTGGCATTCATTCCTGCAAGCTGGTACAAATATAAGTCCATGTCTACAGATAGAGAACAGAGGGCACTAGAATTTGTATTGCATTGCACTCTTCGCAAGAAAAGATATACATAGCGAGCAGCATACTGAACAGAGACCTATGGAGATATGTGCTGTGCTCCTGCAAATGTTGGATGACTTCAGACAAGACATTATGCTTCTGTTGGTTACCTGTAAAATAGAGGTGATGTTTTGATATCTTCTAGAGAAAAGTCCTACATAAAATAAATTTACTGCTCTAAAAAAATTCAAGATAAAATCCTGAACCCTGGCATTGTACATTCGCTGAACACAGCATCCTGGCCAATTTTCTAGTCTTTCAACTACTTTCTGCCTTCCAGAATTTTCCTTTCAGTTTCCTTCAAGTCATTTCATATTTCAATGTGTTGTTCAGTGTTGTTGTGTTCAGTACTTCAGGCAGCTGCTGTATTCATCCATAAAGGTGCTTGCATTTCAGCAGCCATATATATTCCCAACCTAATTTGCAGGTGAGTTGTGAGACTTACGGGCTCCTTAGTGCCCTTCTCAAGAAAAAAAAAAATAATGCAAAGGATCTGTCCAGGATGTTATTGTGTATATGCTCTGTTCTATTTGCTCCTAAATTAAGCACCAGTCCTTTTAAATCTACTTTTCCCACAAAAGATTTTAACTGGTATTTATCAAATTCAACCTGAATTGTAACAAAACCCTCTCCCCTCCCCACTGAAAGCTAAACTTATTACACAGATATTAAATAGATAGGTCACTTGCTTCCATATAATCTCTTCTCAGATATTTCCTCTGTTGTATATGCACATTTAACCTGATTTGCTGAGTGGAAAAAGCTTCCTCACATGTTTCTTTTGACAGAATGTAAAGTCCTCTGTAAGGTAGGCACTCAGCTCTGCATCTCGTCTCTCAAGAGTAGCTTTCTTTCTGCAGTATGGATCTGTGTACCAGCATTCATACTATGACAACTACATTTACTGTACACCAACAGTGGCAGCTGTTCTCAAATATGAATTTAAAATTTCAGACACATAAACCCAATGATGTTATGATATCAAGGCTCCTATTCATGAAAGTCTTACTGAAGCACAAGCCTGTGCATAAAATTCTGAATACGGTACCTGTGCTGATAGCTAAGGTCATTAGCTAATATCCTTTCTCTATTATATATGCATTATCATTACTGAGTAGATTGCAGTAAAACACTGAATGGGCTGGACACATTTTAAATGAGGTAGAGGACAACATCTTGGTCCCAAAGAAAGTAATCACAGGCTTTTTTGAGAATTTCAAAGCAGAATGAAAGATACAAGAGTGTTTCTACATAGAGACTTGGCAGCTGTATATGTCTAGCTTCCATCTTTTTGGGTACCTACAGTCTGCTGCACATTTTCATCTCTATGTTTTCATATGAGTGCTTCAGTATACAATGAACAGCTATTGGGAAGAAAGAACTATGATTATTTCTAAAATGTACTGCAATGCAGTATATAATTGATGCTGTGCAAACAGCAAACTTGACACTTGGTGCTCTACAAACACAGAATGTGGTCCATTATACTCGCTGGCAGGTGTTGACATGACCAAGTTTATTAAGTAGAGGAAACCCTATTCTGCAACCTTACTCACTGTGACATTCTTCAGTTACATCTCTGTTTTATTATCTATAAATGAACAGTTTGATTTATTTTTTTTTTCCTAAAAAAGAAAAAGGAATCCCTGGAATCCCTGGAATCCCCAGGATTTCCCCTGGGGTAATATTATATGCAACTAAATTTCATATTTTACTCAAGTATACTTCAATCTATTAGCCTGTAAGCCTGGGGGCCCAGATAAAGGATACTGATCATTATCTCTGAAGAAGCACAAAGCTTCTAAATTTCGAAGTCTGTTCTATTGACTGCTGATTAACTCAAAGAGTAAGAATTCTTCAACCTTCTTTCTGTGGGAGTAACAGCACATGAAATAGCTTTTCTTATTCCCTTCCTCAGGCCAAAAATACATATTTTTCTTCCAGTCTCAAATACAGAGACTGTGCACATATATCAAGTCTACTGTCTTATTCAAAATACATATTTATGATTATTTTTCAGGCAAGTTTGTGTTCCTGTGTACCTTGTATACTGAACATCAGAGAATAAAATATCACCCATTTAGCTAAGAACCATAATTCTCTTAATGGTTTATTGGTACGCAGGTGACCAAATTGCAAAGTTTCATTCTGGAAAATGAACTAAACTGCTATAGAACTCAGTATTTGGATTGGAAGATCTGATATAAGCCACCAAAAGTCATACAAGAAACTTCAATAATAGAGATGCTGAAGATTCAGAAAAATCAGCAATTTCCTGCATGTTTCTCAAAATAAATAAACACACACTTAGGTTATTAGATTTTAATTACATTCTGAATTTTACGTATAAGTTAAACTGCTATCCAAAAATTTGAAAGGAAA
The DNA here is from genome assembly GCA_013396915.1 of Stercorarius parasiticus. Lineage (NCBI taxonomy): Eukaryota > Metazoa > Chordata > Aves > Charadriiformes > Stercorariidae > Stercorarius > Stercorarius parasiticus. The sequence goes on from VWZL01004869.1 coordinate 103,871, forward strand.
GGTTAAAAACATAGAAGCTTCCTGAGTGGAGTGTCCCACTGTATTTGAATAAAATATTCAAGTTCTGCTTATTAGACTTTGGTGTACTGTTTTGTTATTAAAATTTTTACAAGTCAGAATATTAATTTACTCACTGTGTAGAAACACAGCTTTTGTTCCTAAGTTTGTGCTATTCATCAGTGTAGTACTGTACAATGCACAACTGGTACAAAACAAAAATGAAAATAAAAATATTATTTTGCTTTTGCATATTAAATATAGGATAAAAGATTGGTGCATAACTTGAGATGGTCAAAGTTATAGTAATTCACTAAACTTATTTTTTCAAAATTATATATATTCTATTACTTCTAAGCTATGATTGTGGTAAACACATAAGATAAATGGAGAAAAGCTTCATTTAATAAAACCAAGAAAAGGAGGTGGATGCAACCTTTCACTTTAATATCTTCACAAAAAGATATAGTGAATTCGTTGATGGCACAAACTGTTTCTGATAAAAAAGGAATGGAGATGAATTACATTAACACTGAGTATTATTTTCTGATAATGTAAATTCTATCAGTCTGCACCCTCTTGGAGAGCTCAAATGAGGGACTATGTTTTTGTAAAAGTTAATTACTTAACGAATTATACACCTCTACATTAAAGTAAGAAACACACTAGTTTCCTTGCTATGTGGGTACAAATCAAGAAAATGGTTGGATGTATTTTGTGAAGGTCAGGATAATCCATAGGTACTGTATTCTAGCTTATTGAAGACATGAATATGATTATCTCTTATAAACTGAGGTTAATATTGGCTGAGACACTCACAGGTAATAAATCCAGGGTAATTGATTCAAGCAAAACAAATCATATCCATCAAAAGTAAATTTTCAAAGAAATGTTATAGATTGCTCTACCAGCTGAAAACTGGGAAAATCTTATGTTCTTTCTTTCTATAACAGTTGTCTGTATAGGAACAAGGGGGGGTAGCTGAGAAATCAGAGAAAATAGAAATCTTCTAGACAGCAGTTTCGAAGCTCTCAGCAAGTTTAGCTGGACCCTGATTTGGAGGCCAGTGTAAATTGGTCAAAATATAACTGTTTTTATGCAGAGGCAATTGGTAAACTGAGACAAAAAGTATTTAATCAAATAGTTTCTGATTAGATCTACTCTTTTTGCTTTTCCTAAAACTACATAAAAAGCTGTAAGTTCTTAGTGTTCACATCTTTATGGCATTTAATAGCTGCCAGAAAAAAATGAATCATGGTTGTTTTTTTGTTTTGTTTTATTTTTTTTTTGACAGTTATGGTATATTTTACATTAGAGATATTAGAAAAGGACATACTATCCAAGAAATGGAGCCTTTAGATGCAAACCTGAACAATCTGTATGTTTATAGGAATCAATTATGTCCAACCCAATCTGTATTCTTTCCACAGAGCNNNATCTGTATTCTTTCCACAGAGCTCAAAGGGTTTGGTAATAGAGGAAGCCTGTATGTGTCTTATAGGAACAGCTGGTGGAACTGGTTTTGTGGTTTGAAAACATTAGCTAAAATGCAGGTAGCCAAATGTTAGGCATTTTTTAAAGAAAACACACCATTCCATTTATTTACAGAAATTTTCAGAGATAATGTAATAGTTTTTGTGGAGGCAAGAATAGCTATGTTACATGCATACAGCACCTGCTCTTTTTACCCTGAAATTGAAATAAAACCACAGATCAACAAAATTATATTTCTCCAATATATAAAGTTTTCTCTAATATTTGAAATAAACTATAATAACACTGTCAATTACTACAGTCTCCAAAGTAATTGCTGGATATGATTCCTTGTGTATCTCAAGTTAAAAAGTGAACAGATACCTTCCACCCACTAATCTGCACTTTCTCTCTGGAGTATCCCATTAAAGTCTACCCGGTAGCATTTGCAGGGGAAGGTTTCTGTAACTGTAAATTGTCAACATAATTTCAGTGAAAGTTTAAGGAACTCTTTGTGCCTGTTATCTCTTATTTTCTTCCAGTCTTAAACTAAAGGTGAAAGAAATTACCTAAATTAATTATTTAACCATGGAGACTCGAGATAGAGTTTTGTACTGCTATGATCTGCAGTCATTTCCAAATTATTTCCATAATGAATGTCAAAGTCAGAGAAGAACTGAGAAATACAGGATGTGTTTTTACTGTCCATGTCACTTCAATGCCAGTGTTAAGTTCTGCTTTCAGAGGTATGAATGCAACTTCTATTGGAAATAATAACACTATTTGTAGTGGTAAAACCGTTACTTGTGCTGTGGAAAAAGAGGAAAATAAGCATTATATAGGGGTTAAATGCTGGTAAATTTTACCTTGCCATTCATGTTCCATCATCCCCTTTATCTGGCTTCTAGACTACCTGGTACTGTTTTAGTATCCATTTTCAACATAAGGTTTAAACTAAGATTGACTTTCTGGGCACAGTCAAAAGTAAGGAAAGTAAGGAAAACCAGTATCTGAAAATAGTGCATCCCACTGAGGATTTTACTGTAAGTAGTCTCTCCAAAGAATATTTTACAATGTGAAAAAGTTACTCAGCTAAACCAATTGTTTATAGACCCTTTCTTTAAAAATGTTTTTTTTTGAACATTAATACTAGTTATAAATCATATTTTACTAGAGCAATTTATTACTATTATTTTAAATTTCTGGTTCAATGATTAGTCATCAAATATGAAGAATACCATTTCATACATAAATTGGAGGGCATTATTTGTTTTACTAACATTACAGTTGCTTATCTTTTAATGCAATAGCAAATTTGTTTTAATTTGCACACAGCAGATGCTTCCACTTCTGCACTATTGTAAGATTAGAAGATTTTCTGTATATAAGAAAATAACATTAAACTATATAATTTTAAACCTTGTGAAAATTGGTGTTATAGAGTAAAAGATATTATTAGGGGGCTCAGGTTCCTGGTTTTGTTTTTAAATTAGATGGAGGGACTATGCAGGAAAAAAAAGTTACAAATTCAGAAAGTACAGAGAGAATAGAGTTCTTCCCAGTTCATCTTTTGGGAGGGAAGCAACAAAATGATTTTTCATTCTGAAAAGGCAAATGAAAAGGCTGCGAACGTCCTTTGTATCTGATTCCTTTTCTGTGCGATAGCTCAGCAGATGAATTGTATTGCAGTTTGCCAAGTGACTATGTTGACTCTGCAAATTATTTGTGTTGTCTCCCAAAGCAAGGGGAAAAACCCCTCAATCCTATATTAATTCCTGTAGACTCAATATGTAGTCATTTCTCATCTCATGACTGTTTCGTAAGGGTAACATTACTGCTTGCAACTCCGGAGAAAAAAATAATGGTTGGATCTTTGGCTTGCCTTTCTTCATCTCCAAGAATAAAGCTTGATTCCTGGTGGATATTTTTTAAAGAATAACAGAATTTGGGACTAAAAATTACCTTTTCTTAGTGATTTTTGGTGTAAACTCCTCATAAATAATGACAACACAGTAGAAAATTCATTTCTTTTCTTTATGGTGCATTTTTAAGTGAGAACTTCTTAGCAAAGCAGTATTATTATATTTGAGTTTATAAAAGGAAGCTTCTTCATATTCTGGTAAGAAAGAAACTTATTGTAGTGTTCTTCTCACCTGCTTATAGACATCTATAATGCAGTTGTCTCCATTTCAACTAGTCATTTCGGCATCCATTGTCGTAACAGAAAGAACTGTAGGACACAGTCCCTTTGGGAGGGAAGCAACAAAATGATTTCTCATTCTGAAAAGGCAAAAGAAAAGGCTGTGAACATCCTATTTTAGACACTCAATGAGATGAGCCGTGCTCTAGGAGTACTTTTTTCTTTCATTCTCCCAAAAAGGCTGTAGTTGATTGACCTCAATAAATCCTATCAGATAAATCCTCCTTATAACACGTGGAGTTTAAAGTAGGAAATTAAAAGCAGGGCTTAATTGGTGTTACCATTATATTCTTTGTGTCTTGAAAATAACATTAGAGGTTATTACAACAAGTTTTGTTTGACCCTCTCATCATTCTACACCCTGTTGCCAAAGAAAACTTATTCAATATGTCAGGTTTAGGTGATTAATATTATTACCTCAAAAAAAATCCCTTGTTGATCAGAAGTCTCTCTGTCTTTGGAGGAATTGGTCCATTCCTTGCAGACTACTTCTAATCACAGTTCAAGCAAATGCAAAGTGCTTAATTTATATTTCTTTAACTGTAACATTTACTATAATACTGGATGCATATATTTAATTCTTCTTCAGCTAAGTGAATATTTTTTTTCACTACTTTGCTAAACGCATGGTAGCTGTAGCAATAGAGCCATTAAACTGAAGCATATGAATAAACGGAGAACTCATTCCATTACTTACGCCGCTTACTAAAGGAAAAAAGCAACACCTGTACTTCTTGTTCATTTCACATTTCGTAAATTTCTCCGCAAATTTTCCAAAACGACAAGTTCAGTGGAGAAGAGAAAAATACTTTTGCCACTAAGACCAAGGTCTGGGATCTTGATCTTAACAATCTTTACTTTACATGCTTACCTCTCATAAATTCACGTAAAAACTTACTAAACTGTAGGCCCCATTTTGATGTCCAGTAAGTCCTTTCAATGTGAATCTTGTGAAGATTATTTAAGATACACATTTTTAACTGAAATTAAATATTTTCATGAAGTTTCTACAAATATTACAACTTCTTGTTCTGTATAAGAAACAATTTACTAGACAGGTGAAAGAAATACTACTTATATAGATTAAGCTGAGAGCTATAGAAATAAATCACATAAATAAATAGCATGAAAAATGTTGATGACCTCTACTATAAAATAGTAAAAGCAAAACATAAGGAAATAGAAAGATCTTATCTTAGACTAGTAAGTGACATACAGTTATGCAGCTGGGAAGGCTGTGGTGTATAGGAATATTTTTATTTCTGTTTCCTTGATTCTTCCTCTTCCTTATTTGCACATTTAAACTAATTTTGTTATTACTTTTTATAAGTACATTTTAATTATGTATCTCCTTATTTAAACTAAGATGTGTAGCCTTATCCATCATCACCTAATTTTAATAAGATTCTTCCTACCAACCGTTGAGAATTGATTTAAAAACAGCTTCTGCCATTATGGTGCCGAAAAATAATACAATATGGCAAAATAACAGAAAATTCTTTCTCTTACAGACCTCTAATTAAATGATGATAAAGTTATCTTCTTTATGCTGGAACCTTTTGGATTGCTTTAACTGTATGTAATGTGGTTTTGATCTTGGAAATTTTTTCTTGAAATTCAATGGCACAATTAAAAAACAATGGCTTATATAAAAATAATTAGTCAAAATGTTGACATAATAAATTGTGTTCTTTCTATAGCCACACATGGAGACACCAGCAAGCACGTGCTTTGTATAATACATCATAATTGTCCTGAAAGAGTTATGACTATGTATTAGGACAATCCATAATATGAAGCTATTAAAAAGTTAACATAGATAAACCCTCTAAGCTGGGATGTGTAGAGAAAACCTGCAGAAGCAAGGCAGCTAATTTTTAAATGTTAACTCGAATATTATGCTGGGAAAATTTCATTAAAGAAATAAATAGAGCTAGACAGTGCAAGCATGCCAGTGAATGCTGTTGTTCGCTCATGTAAATAATCTATTTTTTTATCCGCATCTCATAATCAGAGCAACAGCAAACAATTCTGGAGCAGAAGTTGTGTGTAAAATAAATATTAAAAGAAATAGGTTTTGACTTGATTTTGAAACCAAGTTTCTACTATAGCAATATGCTCAGCAAAATGTTAATAGTGGAAGGGTTGCAGTCATTTTTTGGGGCCTGTCACTTTATTTTTCTGTAAAAAAACCCTAATTCAGCATTTGTATACACACAATCTGTTGGCACAGCAGAGAAATATCTAAGGGTTAAATAACTCACATTTTGGACAGTCTTTTTTGTGCAGTATTGACAATAGCATGGCTAAAAAGATAATTCTGTTTTAATTAATGTACTCATAAGGCATTTAAGGAAGGCTAGTTATCTAGATCAGTCCATTTTCAGTTCAGCAGCAAGATGTTCCTAGATTTTAATTCCATTGGATGTGGAAGTTCTATCAAGGATTTCTGTTAATGAGAGCAAGATTATCAAATAAAAATAAGTACATAATTATTTCAAAGGAAAAGGGTTCCACAAAAACATATGTGGTATAAGGGAAAGATTGTAAGGAGTCAGCTGAGGGTTTAAACATTTTTGTTATCCCTGAAATGAATAACACATCAGAGCCTTTCATCCCTAAGGTAGTTAATGTGTCAGGATGGGAAATAATACTTAGTAATATAGATGATTGACTTTCCCTGAAACACAGGCTGGTATTTCCAAGGTCAGAAACCAGGACACTAAAAAACCTAAAAATTCTAACGTAGAAATATTTTTTAAAAAATTATTATTTATGTAGGATAGTGTGGTTGAATGAATAGTATTGTAACAAAAAGGCAATCTGGCCCTCTGCTATTACTGTATTGCTGAATAATGTTCTAGTCATAAGCAAGTGTGAGAAATACTCCAGAAATACATAAGAGAAAAAATAATGCGTCATGTCTAGTTCCTCTACTCATGGTTAGTTTATATACTTTAATGGGGTATTTTGTCAGAGGTGTATATAACTAAACATTTTACACTTAAAATCTCTTCCAGTCATTTTTTACAGTGTGTATGTTGTTGAGGAAGGATGCTGGGAAAAATTAATCTCAGCACATGATCCTGTGAAATGTGTACAGATCTGAATATTCAGTGTTCCTATTGAAGTCAGCACAAATATGACTGTAGCATAAAATACTGAATTGTAAGTGCAGCAAGACTGACTCAGAAAGGAATTAGAGATAACTGTGTTCAGTATACTGATCTTCAAAATCTCACGCTGTACACAACGGTTAGTATTACTGGGCTTAGATGTGGTAACTTGTTGTCATTTGATACTTGCTAGTTTATAGCATCCTGTGTTAGCGTAAGAAAAGAAGAAACTTGTTCGCTTCCTTGGATGATGAAGACAGATGGCAGATGCCAGGCGACAAAACACAGCTGAGGGCATACAAACAGGATGAGGATGGCCCCAGGAAGATTTCTAATTCGAGGAGACGGTGAAGATTTAAAACACAACTTTCACGATATACCCTGTGAATTAATTTCACCAATATAATTGTTGGTATAAACACATTGTCAGGTGACTATGATTTTCCGTATTTCCTGTAGAAAACTGGATACCTAAGTCAGATTTACTGGTGCCATAGGCAAACAGGTGCCTGGAGCTTAGACCTTAGCTGTGGTGGCCCTAAAGCTTTTGAGATGATGTTTGCCCTCTCTCTGAACAAGGGTCACTGTGCAGGGGCAGAATATTCTGGTCCCAGTTTGCACTTCATTTGCCAATATGCTATGGTGCTGTAATGTGCACCACTCCCATTCACATTTATTGAGAAGAAAATAACTTGGAAAATCTTTACTTAGTTGACCCTTGGTAAAGCTCTGATAGGAAAAGACCCCATTGTCCTCCATGGAAGTCACCACTGGCCACTAGAGTACAGTGCACGGTAGCACATAGGGATTTCCATGGGTCTGGATGTAAACAAACAATCCTGGAGTTGTGCCACTTCGGAATACCTGCAATTGTGTGATTGTGCAGAGTATTGTGTCAAGTAGGTTGTGATCTATATCTTCCGGTGGTTGAAAATTCATCTTGCAGAAGTACCTTTCCTTTCACTTGAGGATGCAGAATTGAAGTAATTTCCAGTTTTCTTTATTGTGATGTTGGTTTGGTATCTAAACCAACATTACTTTCAAAGAACAAAAGATTTTGGGTTTCCTACCATGTAATTGTAATCTATACCTTAACTGTAACAATTATGTACTTTAAAAATACGATCAATGTTGTTCTTTACTCCACCTTCCTTTTCTCTTTTTCGATCAGAGAACATAAATTATAAATTCTGCCTGGAAATGCATACCACAAAGCTCTTAATTCTTCCATATGTAGTTCTAAAAGTATTGCATATGATTCCAGGCACCTATGAAAGCTACCTTATTTGCCATGTTTGAGCCCTGTTTTGGAGATTCTTTTGCTTTTGTTAACTTAGAGATATAATCAAACCTGGAAGGTGGTCAGAAAAGAAGATTCAGCTGTTTTTCAGGTGGGCATCACAATTCAGCCTAGAGTTTAGCTTCATGTCTTGTTGCTGTAGAAGTAGATTCCACACTAGGATTTAGGAGAAACTAAATATGAGGTACGGCCTTATCAAACTGGCAAGGTTCTTTGGGATTAAAAATAACATGTTTCCTACTGGTTTAACAGGTCTGTATATTCTGAAAGTTCTTGTGTTCAGATTAAATATTCAGAAAAAAGATTATGTGGAAAAGAAATGGTCAGCAGCACTCCATCAGAGAATGGTGAGACTTCATCAGCAACAGACACACAAAGAACATCTTGAACAGAATGAACCTGTGCACTGACAGATACAGAATAAATATAGTGAATTTTTGTCCACATAATATGGAAAGTCACAAATGCACTTTTGAGACCAATAAATATGTATCATCTGGCACACTCATGACAAACATTTGCTCTCTGCCATTTGATTAGTGTCAGAGATACCATAAATAGGCAACGTCTTCAAGTTTTGTAAACTGAGGCGAAACGAGGAGACATTCAAACAGATTCAGACTCTTTTAGTTAAGAAGAATTATCATGGGAAGCGAGATTTATGTCTGCTTCACTCACTTGAAGACGGTGGATGACAGAACAGGGACAGAGGAATTTGATTTTTGATTCATCTCAGTTGCATCTTCTGTAAAACAGAATTCCTATTGACTTTCCTGATGGAATAATCTGCACAGTGACTTCTCATTCGTCAGTCTACACTTGTCTTATTTTGGTCTAAAAATGCATTATGGGTTCCAACCTCCCTGGAAAGTGCTTACTGATGAAAAGATCTCTGTTCTGTTGAGACATTTTGGAATTTAGCTGTGCAATCTCAGATCATTTTGCGTGATTACTCACCATTTTCAAATCAATTTTAGACAGTAAGAGAAAACAGTGTTATTTCACCTAATTTCAGTAACAGAAGAAATAGTTCCCTCATGGATGATACAAGTTTAATGGCTTAAAAGGTTCATTTTTTGATTGTAGTGTGTGTGATTTTCTCAGATCAACATTTATGGCAATGAACAACAGTCACCCTTATGAACACCTATGAGCAGGATCAATAGAAAAATGCATTATCTTCTCTCTGAGTATAGTAGTACTTTGCATGAAGTTTTCTGCAGAAAGCATTTTTGTGAGAGACAAAAGACCACTTAGAAGGGAAAAAATCAATGTGTTTTATAATATTTCTCCATTCAACGTATGACAAATAAGATGTAGAGAGTGCAATAACAGCATGAACTTTATCAACCTTAAAATCACAGACCATACATATCAATTGTGCAAAATGTTCAGAAATCCATGGTCATAATGAGTTGCACTGGTCTCATGGCGGTTTAATGCCACTGGTGCATAATGGTGAATCAATATCATCACATATTTTACTGTAATTATTTTACATACCTCTTGTTAATAGCTCACTTCCTCAAATATGTCTTTCACTTCAGTTGTTGTGCTTGAAGCTGTGAAAACAGAAATATTATTGACCTTTTTTGCCATTTTAATTTTACTTCTTGTTCAATTGTGTGAATCTGGCATCAGTTTGCTCATGCAATGCTTAAAAGCCCGTAGGTCTTTACAGGTCTTGAAGGAGCAGAATCTGATATTGAGAACGGCTGCTACTTCTTCATAGCTACAGTGGCCATTATTAAAATTCAGTGTTTGCAAATCAAGTAGCAAACCAGGGAACTGAACCTACAGCTTTGAGTGAACCAAATACACTAACCATATTGTCTCTCCACTAAAGAACAGCACTTAAGAGGACATGAAAGATCTGTTTTTGTTCAGAAATCTACAACCACACCTTAATTATTGCCAAGTGTGGGAAGGAAGGAATAGCAGAACCCGATATGCTGTTTCTCCTCTGACAGACACATTTTGAGGGATGCAGATGTGATCCCTCAGTGTAAGATTAAATCCCTGAATGAAACTCTGTATCATGTGTTATGCTGCATTTCACCCAGGGTCGCATAATTTGAAGTGCTTGAAATGAATTACATGCCAGAATGCCATATATCCACAGAATCACCAAATCACAGAATGGCTGAAGTTGGAAGGCACATCTAAAAGTCCAACCCCCCCAACTCAGAGCAGGGTCACCTAGAGCACATTGCCCAGGACCATGTCCAGCTTGGTCCTGAATATCTCCAAGGGTGGAGATTCCACAACCTCTCTGGGCAGCCTGTTCCAGTGTTTGACCACTCTCACAGTAAAAAACCCTTGTTCTTGTGTTTAATTTTACATATTTCAGCTTGTGCCCATCTTTCTTGTCCTGTCACTGGTTACCACTGAGAAAAGTCATCTCCATCTTTTCTCTCTGCTATCAGGGATTTATATGCAGACTTTAGGAGGCAGATACTGTAACAAAAGCAAGGACTGAAATGGATTTACTTATACCCTTTTATTATATCACTTGAAAGAGCTACTATATTAATACTGCTGATGGATGGAAAGCAAAATTGAATAAAAACATCCTGAAGCTTTTGTTTTCTGTGCTGCTCTTGTTCATGCAGGTACCTCTCAATTCTTTCCAGCAATATCTGATGAAAACATTTCAAGAGACATTATCATATTGGAATAACAGTGAGCTCTTTCACTTGAAGACAGACAATAAGACTTCCCTTCCTTTTGCTAGGCAAATTACCCTTAATGTCAAAGTAAGTTTATTTGAGAAGTGATCAAGTGACAGCTCTAAGAATTAGACTCTCACACGAATGTCCATTTAATGTTTTAAACAACGTGACTTTTTAATTTCCTTTTTAGCAATTGAATTGACTTCTTAAATCCATCTCAAAGATGATTCAAGCAGGTCATTGCTGCAAACTCTTCAGAAGATAAAATTAAGTGCAGTCTTGTGATGTAGGCTGAAAACAACATAATTGGGTGCAATAAAGAAAGTAGTTCATATAAAGAGATATTAATTCAGCATGAAGGTATAGGCAAAGGATAGGCAGAAGTTGCAGGGGGAAGAATATGGAAATTGCAGTGTTCATGTAAATAAATACTACTCTGATACAGTACTAAACAATAATAGTAAAAGACAAGTGCTTTATTGGCTTGCAATGAAATAGAAATGTCATATTTTAAACAAAGTTGAAGTAACTGCTGAGCAACTTATTCTTGTGAATTCTTATTTTAGCAAAAGGAAATTTACCTAAGCATTGTTTGGCTCAATTTTTGCCCATGTTCGTGGACTGCATTCCATTTAACAGCAGTTTAGTTTCAGAATATGGCATCTGGACCCAGGGTTTATTTGCCTTTTAAAATAACAGGCACAAGCTAGAAGTCCAGAAGAAAAAAAATAAAATATGCTGAAAAGCATGGAAATGGGTACCCATAGAAAAAAAAATAAGAAAAATTGAGCACACACAGACTACTGAGAAGTGTACTGAAATAAGACATGAGGATTGTTCTTGCTTGCCTATGAGACATTACAAAGTAATCAAAAACAAGTGGAAAAGGAGGTATGAGTGAGTTTAAGATGTAGCATAAGTGATCAAAATTATAGACTTATCCTACATGAATTGACTTTCTTAACTTGATCTCTTTTGAATATAATGATACCTTAGCTACCTGGCACATTTGTAGACATCTAAGGAAAAAGTGTCTTATGCTGTGACCTCAACACCGTGCATAGTGCTTAAAAGCTTTTTTGTGAAATTAGAGAAAAGTATGAAAGTAAGTACCATCAGGGAAGCTGAGTGATACAGAAATCCAACAGGCTATTAACCTCAGTTGGTCAAGAAAAGGGGGTATACTGCTGATAGCTATACAGAGGATCAAGTGACCAGAAAACATAGCACAAGGTGATGAGAGCAGAACAGGGAAAAAGGGACGTGATGGATGGAAACTTCTGACCTTTCTTTGAGGCCTGAGTCTTTTTGTAGATTTTTTTATATAGTCATAATAGAAAAAAATAATTTCATTAACACTACCACATCATTAATAATGTTTCAGTTCATGGTAGTCAAAATTTTTGTTAAAAAATACTTTTTCTCACACCTTTTCCCCCACTACTCCTGTACATCAAACTGACATTTCCCCACCTCCCTCCATTCTTGCAAATCTGATTTCCCTTTGCTTGGGAGTCTGAGCTTTTCTAAGTGCTTTGGGACAGTAAGGATCCCCCAATGTGTCTGCAGCCCACTTCATGGTGGTTGCATTGGATGATCACACTCCCTCTTTACAGAAGGAAGCTGCCAAAACATGGTCTGAGCAGCCGTATTTCCGTTAGTTGTAGTAACTCCCCTGTGTAAAGAACTGTCTGGGCCAGCAGCTGACAGATAATCAGAGCTGATGACCACAACTGCTCTGTGAAGTGATCAGCCTTCAGGGAGGTTACAAACACCTATTCTCAGCAAGGGTAGTCTTTCGGAATACATCAACATGGATTTAGTTAGGGTTACTTAAAGGCCTCTGAGGCACATATTGAAGCAAACAGCTGTGGTGTGTAAGGCACTGCAGCCTCTGTCTGCTCATTCTGCCCCTTTGCTGAAGGTTACTGCTATCATAGAAAAAGCTGACAGAAGTGAATCTGCACTCATATTTCAACAGTTGCTGTTCACAGGCTGATTTATGAGGGCAAGCTCTACAGCTGAGGTATGGATTGACAGCTTGAGTGGCTGAGGTATTGACTGTTGGGATCAGCAACACCTTAAACCATTGCAGCTAAATCCAGAAGTGACTTAACTTCATAAAGCTTAAAGCTATTATTTTGAAATTTATTACACGCTATGCCCCTGAAATTGTCTTCTGAAACTAGAATAATGTGGAACTAGGCATTCACACAATGTCAGGTTTCCAAATTAAAAGGATTTCAACTTTTTAAATTCATCATCTTAACATTGTATTACTATAAAATGCTGCTTATAAGAGAAATTGCAGAAAAGAACAAGAAGAATGAGCAGAGTTCTTGAAAACATGACCTCTGAAGAAAAGATAGGATTTGAAGAAAAAAAAAATGACTGGAAGGGATATAAAATAGCACTCTTTGATATGCAAAAGGTAGTTACAAAGAGGAAAGGAATAATCTGTTCTCTGTGTCAGCCTTGGATAGAACAAGAAGTAATGGCCTTAAATTAGAGCAAAGGAAATTTAGATTATGTATTAGGAAAAGATTTTCAACTATAAATCATGGAAAAGGACTGTCTAGGGAGACTGTGGAATTATCAGTACTGGAAGTTTTTGAGAACAGACTGGGCAGACAACTTTCAAGGTTGAATAAGGTGGAGGTGATCCTGTCCTGGGAAAGAATGATAAACTCCTGAAGTTCTCTTTGAGATCTATTTTCTTTGATGCTGAAATGTGTAATACATCAAATGAACTTAAGTACAATTTAATTGAAAAAAGACAAACCAGTGGCCAAAGAGTGTAAAGAATGAAGGACATACAGGTTTACTGACTAACAGATTATACTAGGACTGATTTACTACTATGCTGTGAAATGCATTACATATTGATAGCTTTAGCTTATCCAGCTGGGAAACACACCAAATGATTCAGAAATGACCAAAGTGCCTTCCCTTCTTCTCTTATTTTGCCTTTAAAGTTATTTTTAACTTTTTTCTGCATTGATTGGATTGTGATGGCTAACAAAAGAAAATGCTCTCTCAACTTCCCTTTGTACTCAGGTCTTAAGTACCAGCAACCTGTACAGCTTATATACAAGGGCTTCCACCACTTTGGTTATCCAAGTAATTTTTGAATGGTATGTAACTGCTATCTGAACTGCCCAACATGTCTTCTTATGTATATGGGTAATCTGGCATGGAGCTAGCATTTTACCTATCAGTGCTCATGCTACTTAAGCAAATTAAGATTGGGGAATTCTGGTTTCAGTCACAAACTAGACTACTAGACCTAAGAACGTTAAAAAGATTCTATTTACATTTTTCTGATAAGTTTTTTTGGAAGGGGGTGGTCATTAGCCTTATGAAAATTTACTCTGTAAGAGCATTCTCTGTGTGATTTTTCCAGTTTATAATGTTGTGCTGTATAACAGGTCTGCCTGGTGAAGTCTAAGATGTGTCTGTGGTCAGCAATAAAAGCTGCCCTTTGCAAGGTATTCCAGAAGAAGTAGTACTTAACACTGCACATTTCATTATGAGGTTATAAAGATAACTGAAATACCTTAACTATAATTTAGCTCAAATATTTTAAATGTTAATGGTTTATTAGGATAATGAGCTCCACAAAAGGTCATATCAGGTAAACTCATAAAAGCAAACATCTTGAAATAGAATTATAGAATCATAGAAGCATTGAGGTCAGAAGGAGCCTCTGAAGATCACCTGGTCCAGCCCCCTTGCTCAAAACAAGTTCAGCTAGAGCAGGTGGACTGTGCCCATTTGAGTTTTGCATATCTCTAAGGGTGGAGGCCCCAAAGCCACTCTGCACAGCATTCCCATGCTGTGTGCTCAGCCACACTGTGAAGAAGTTTTCTGTCACGATGTGGAATTTTCTGTATTTCAATTTATGCCTGTTGCCTCTTGTCCTTTCACTGATTAACACTGAGAAGATTCTGAATCTGTATCTTCCTTATTGCCTCCATCAGGTACTTACATATATTGGTAAGATTCCCCCTGAGCTTTCTCTTCTTCAGGCTGAACACTACTGGCTCTCTCAACCTCTCCTTGCATGTCAGATGCTACAATGCATTTATCATCTTCATTGCCCTTTGCTGGAGTGGTATGTCCATACTGGTCTTGTACCTGGGGAGCCCAGCATTAGAAACAGCATTCCATGTGTCTCACCAGAGTAGAGAAGGATCACTGCCCCTGACCTCCTGGCAATGCTTTGTGTAACACAGACCAGGAGCCTGTTGACATTCTTTGTTCCAAAGGTGCACTGCTGATTCATCTTGAACTTCTTGTCCACCAGGACTACCAGGTCCTTTTCTGCAAAGCAGCATCTGGTTGGCCCTCAGCCTGTACTAGTGGATCAAGTTATTCTTTCCCAAGTGCATGACTTGTCACTTCCCTTTGTAGATCTTCGTTAGGTCCCTCTCAGCCTATTTCTCCAGTCTGGTGAGGTGTGGCTGAACCCCAGCGCAATAACCTGGTGGGCAGGGCTGGACAAAGCTTGGCAGTCCCTCGACAAAGTCCCAGATCTGAGTCCCCAGCAAGCAGCAAACCTCCCTAAGCAGCAGATCAGGTCAGCAGATAGAAACCTTTGTCCGCCACAGCAGGGGGTTTCCCACTGCTATTGCTCACTGCTTTCTTGTGGTGCTGCTACATGGCTCAGCTCAGCCAGGTTGGTTGCTCCAATAAAAGTGAAAGCTACCAGTTCTCAGGCAGCAGGGAGTCATATTCCATCTAGTGTATGTTTTACTGTATTATATCTTTCCAGTGTATTTCCAGTGTATTTCCTCTGTTTCAAGAGGACTTTTTTTTCCATCTTTCTATTGAAACTGAGTACATTTAAAAAAGATAGCACTGGAGAAAAAGCATAAGTGATTAATGATGTTGCAGACTAATTTCTCTTTCAATAAAAAAAAGAAGAAAAACATTTTTAGTGGTCCGAGATACTTTTGTACCAACTGAAAGGTAGCCTTCTATAAGAGGCAAAACTACTTTGTCAGTTATTTTAGTATTGTGGCCGATATTGTGGGACTCCTGGATGGTCCTGGTTGGAAAATGTGAATATGATATGAGGAAGTATTTGGAGGTCAAGCAGGGGAAAAGGTTATCCATCCATATCAAGGATATGGATACTCCAGCTATTTGGCAAAAAAGAAAAGGTGAATAAACATTTAAGGGAAATGAAATTAAAAATATATTGTCAGCTACTCAAAGAAAAAAAAAGTCATTCAGTGTTGTCACACTGAAGTTCTTTGTGAGTCTAGTTCCAACTCTTTTAAAAGGGTTGGTAGCAGTTACCTGTCTTCAAAACTCTCCATTGGCTTGTTAGAGCTAATCCACACAGATTTTAAGAATCGCTATGGTACTCAAAACCATTATGCAGATGCTGCAAATCTGCCAAATAGATCTACCAAAAATATGTCCATACTGTGAAAGGTGACTTGAAAACAGGCTGAACAGCTGGGCCCAGAGGGTGGTGATCAGTGGCACAAAGTCTAGTTGGAAGCCAGTAACTAACAGTGTACTCCAGGGTTCAACACTGGATCCAAAACTGTTCAACGTGTTCATTAATTATCTGGATGATGGGGCAGAGTGTAACCTCAGCAAGTTTACTGATGACACATAATGGGGAGGAGAAGCTGATACATCAGAGGGTTGTGATCTTGCCAGCCCCTGCTATTCAGGGGATCTCAACAGGATGGAGAAATGTGTTGACAAGAACCTCAAGAAGTTCAAAAAGAAATGTGAAGTTCTGCACCTGGGGAGGAACAACGCCAGGCACCAGTATATACTGGGGCGGACCCAGAAGCTTTGCAGAAATCCTGGGGGAAAGCATCTTAGCAGTAAAGGACCCAAGGATCCTGGTGGACACTAAATTGAACATGAGCTAATAATGTGCCCTTGCTGCAAAGAAGGCTAATGATATCCTGGGCTGCATGAGGAGAAGTGTTGCCAGCAGGTTGAGGGAGGTGATCCTGCCCCTCTGCTCAGCTCTGGTAAAGCCACACCTGGAGTATTGTGTCTGATTCTGATCTCCCCAACACAAGAGAGATATGGACAGAGTCCAGTGAAGGGACACACAGATGAGGAAGGCATTGGAGAATCTCTCCTGTGAGGAGATGCTGGGAGATCTAGAACTGTTCAACCTGCAGAAAAAAGGCTCAGGAGCATCTTATTATACCTGAAGGGAGGGCATAAAGTAGGCAGAGCCAGGCTCCTTCCAGTGGTGCCTGGTGACAGAACCAGAGGCAATGGGCACAAACTGAAACACAGGAGGTTCTGCTTGAACATCAGGAAACATTTTTTCACTGAGGGTGACCAAGCACTGGCACAGGCTGCCCAGGGAGGTTGTGGGATCTCCCTGCATGGAGATGTTCAAAAACTGTCTAGACATCATCCTGGGCAAATTGCTTTAGGTGGCCTTGCTTGAGCATGGGAGTTGGACCAGATGACTTCCCGAGAACACTTCCAACCTCCACCATTCTGTGATTCTCTGGGATCTGTAATTCACTGATAAAGAAAATTTTCCCTTCTACTAGCTGTGAGATGATCGTGATGCTATATTAGGCTATTATTCACTCCTATTATCTTTTATTGTAGTTTCCAGTATGACTCTGTAAAGGAATTTCAGTCATGAACAGTATGGTCAGGCAAACTAAATGACTGGATGCCATGGTCCGTTTGGATCTCTCAAATTTATGGGACAACTCTGTAAGTTAAACATTATTTCATGGGCTCATTAGGTAAAGAAACAAATCAAACAAGGGCTCAATCCCCTTTGTACAGACTCATCTAGCTCATGAATTGTGTAATTAATTACTTCATTAATTCACAAGTTCACCACACGCTCCTGAATAACTCACAAGTATTGCAGTAACTCACAAATTCTGTAACTCACATGTCTATGAGCAAAACACTTACCTAGCCAATGGTGAGAGCACTCACCCTGCCTCTTCCATCAAGGTATACGCATCCCCTGTATCATCAGATCAGGAAGCATGAAAGCCTCACCAGCCCAGCTGCTGTTCAGTCTGCATCAAAACCTTTTTGAGTAACCTGACGTATTTACACCTTCCAGCTTTGAAAGTTTGGTCTATACAATTTCCATAAGTTAGTAGACTCTGAAGAAACTGCCAAGTGGTTAGTATGCAAAAATCTAGGAGATGGAGGGGACAGTAAGCTGCAGGTGATAATGGCTGCAGAACATACTTTATGTCTTCCAGTCCATTGTGTCCTGTGTGAGTGTTGCTCTCACTTTGATCTAAGTGTTCTTCTCCCAGCTTACATCAGGCCTTAGCATGAGTTGTTTGTTAGGCCAAATCCCAAAAAGAAATTCAGTGAACAGTCACACTGGAGGACCAGGATCGTGGAGAATGTCATGAAGGACCATCACTTGGTAGTAGCCCAAGATCCTTAGGTTCCTCAATTCAGTATTTAGGCTTTCCCTGTGCCTATCACATCTCCGTGCAGATTTTTGCCCCAAAGCATCACCATATTAGGAAAAAACTAGAAATTGTTGCTAATGTCAGGCTTACCGAGAGATCTTTCTGAGAGGCACTATTTGAGGATTTCTCTGCTCTGCCATTTTTCTATCTGTCTTTTCATTGCCACTTTTTTATCTGTTTTCGGTAGAGTATTTAATATAAAAGTTGCTACTGTAAACAAAAACAAAGCTGCATGGAACCAGTAAGGACAGATACGCAGTCCTTTGTAGTAAACTGCACAGAAGACTGAAATAAACTTTGAAGGAAAAACAAATCTTTTTTCATGTCATGCAGCTCTTTAAGCTACTCAATAGGAACCGGATATTTTGTAGAAAATACTGTGAATGCAGGAAACCAACACAGAGAATATTAGATTCCAGAAGAAACAAAGCTACTTTGAAATTCTGTTCTACAAGCACATGCATTTTGATAAGGCCAGGTCTACCTTTCTACAAAAACTGTGGAGCTGCAAGACCACGAACAGCATGAGACATTCCATTTTTTGGGCTGGTCTGTCAATAGTCCATACGGTGGACTATGAAGGAACCAGAATAATTCCTCAAACTTCCAAAGCACCATTGAAAAATGATCATGTGTCAAGGAGCTGTCATAAAATACTCCAGAGCTGGGAACAGTTCTGTACTGAAAAGTCTGACTTGGCTAGCTACTGGCTTTGGTGCACCTCTAGAGTGAGCAGGTGGCAATTACCAATACATAGTATCTTTCTTCTGTCCTATTTACTTATATGCATTGAATGAAGATACAACCTAGAATGAGGTTTCAGTGGCCTACCTTAAAGAGTTTCTATGACAATGACACTACAAGGGGAAATCTAGGGACAGATGATAAAAGTAGTAAATAAGGTGTTTGATGTTTCCTTTTATGCACACAGTAATCAACAATATTGCTAACAAGTACAGTTAGACCATCGGACCAATCTGGCTTCCATACTTCTAAAAAAATCTTCAAAACACATACCTCTAAATAAAAAACATACTTTTATTACCCTGATACAGGTAACATATCAAAGTTTCAGATGTGATAATGTAATGGGTCTAGAATGTATACTAGCCAGAATTTCAAATACGAAATTTGAAATATCTCTGCAAATAAGAGAGATTTTAAACATCAAGTAGAGTTCAAGTTCTGGAATTTTGGCATTTAAAAAAGCTCACTTAACCTTTGTTGATATGATTTTAACAAATGCTGGAACAGCTTTCATTACCATTGCAATGCAGACAGTGAATCTTTAAAGGAAATGTCAAGCATTAAGAACATGTCTGGTAGCTTCTGTATTTTTAGTAGCTCATTTCCTATCGGTGTTTAAAAACTTACTCATGTACCAATTCATTGTGCTAAAGAAGAGGCAGATAATGGGTCAGCCTAGGCTGCTGATGTAAATTATTTCCTTTTCTTCTTCAGTATGAAACCAGTAGCCTTCTGTAAGTGATGCCTTTGAGGAAATACAATTATTTTTTTTTCCCTCCATAGCGGATTGTAAAGTGCAGCTTAATTTGACATATCAAAAGTTGGAGTTCCTATTGTTTTCAAAATAAAAAAACCAAATGCTCATAAAAGGAGAGAAAATTTGCTTTAAGATGATTAGAATATTATAAATTGGAACCTTAATGTGTCATTTACTTCATCTAAGTTGACCTGTCTGAATGTTAGGCACCTTGCTAAGCATCAGGCAAGTTAGAAATTTAGGCACCTTTTCTAATCACTGGGGAGTGACAGGTTCCCAACTCTAAAGGCAGTTCACCTGATCTAGGTTAGGCATTTAGCCTAGGATAAATTGGTTTTTCTTCTGGAATGGTGAATCTCTTTTCCTTTATAGTAGACCAGATTAGGACAAGCTAAGTTTTTTGCTAGTTAAAGATATGTAAATAAATTCCGTCCTGTCAGGGTTTAACCCCACCCAGCAATTAAGCACCATGCAGCTGCTCACTTACTTTCCCCTAGTGGGATGGGGGAGAGAATCAGAAGAGTAAAAGTGAGTGGGTTGAGATAAATACAGTTTAATAAGTAAGCAAAAGCCATGCATGCAAATAAAACAAGGAATTCATTTACTACTTCTCATCAGCAGGCAGGTGTTCAGCCATCTCTAGGAAAGCATGGCTCCATCACTCTAACGGTTACTTGGGAAGACAAAACTCCCTTCCTTCTTTCCACAGCTTTATGTGCTGAGCATCCCTTTGGTCAGTTGGGGTCAGCTGTCCCAGCTGTGTTCCTCCCCTCCCAGCTTCTTGGGTGTCCCCTGCCTTCCTGTTAGCAGGCCAGTATGAGAAGCTGAAAAGTCCTTGACTGCTTAGGAACAGATAAAATATTAGTGTGTTATCAAAATTATTCTCATCCTAAATCCAAAACAGAGCACTATATCAGCTGCTAGTAAGAAAATTGACTCTGTCCCAGCCAAAACTAGGATAGCGTCCGCCCCTTATTCCATACCACAGATGTCATGCTCAGTATATAAATGGAGTTTGGCCAGGGGGCAGAAATCCATGATCACTGCTTGGGATGGGCTGGGCAATTGATCATCAGGTGGTGAGAACAATTTGTGTTGCATCACTTTATTTTGTATATTCTTTAACCATTATTATTATTATTATTATTATTCTCTTCCATTATTGTTCTATTAAACCATATTTATCTCAACCCACAAGTTTCATTTCTTTCTTTTTCTCCCTCTTCTCCCTACCCTACTGGTAGTGGTGTTGGGGGGAGTGAGTGAGCAGCTGCATGGTCCTAATTGCCGGCTGGGCTTAAACCACGACACATCCAAATGACTTATTCAGAACAAGTATGTACTGCCCAACTCCCAGTTTAGCTAACTCTGATGTACCCTCATTCTAGGGAGTGTTTCTATATGCTACTTTCAGGTACTTCCTAACTTCTGGATCTGCCTAAAACCAGTCACCACTGTTTTGTCCCTTGCTGTGTTCTCCAAGGATCCTGTTTATATAAAAGTAATTTGATAAAATGTTTACTAAGTACCAGGACCCAATAGATCCACCTCTGCAAAAAACTACTTTCTTGCCAAAACAGAAAGGCCCTTTGAACCTATTTTTTCCACCCTCAGGTCCTTGGGTTTTGGACCTGTGTCTTCAGAGTGGTTCAGTTCTAGCAAAGAGAATGGCAAGCGTCTCATTTCCAAAGTATTAAGTAACCTGGTGATGATGGTACACCCTCTTGAAAAGCAGGTAATGAAAGTTCAAATCTCCTCAAACTACTTAGAGATTTAAAAAAAACCAAAAAACCAAACACACACACATACACACAAAAAGCCCACAACAACAAAACAATACCAAAACCAGCAAGAAAAAAAAAACCCAAAACCCAAAAGCTACAGTGGCTTATATTAACTTTAGTGCCACAATTCAGGCATCTCATTAGAGAGCTCCACCTCAGAGGTGAGCTGAAAACACGTGTAACAGCTCTTGTCTGCTAGACCTTGCTTCAGCAGGGCTGCTGCCAGCAGCGGGAATTGCTGCAGATGCTGCCTGGGGAAATAAAGGGCAAACGAGAGCTAGCTTTGGAATTTGGATGACTGACACAGGTGACTGACTCTGCCTAAGGACATAATGCCAAAGGCTTTTTTAGCTGGTGATTTTGAATGCATGGAAGCAAGTCTCTCTTTCCAATCTAAGTTCCCCTTTTCCTCTCACAGTCCATGTCATTTCTGGATAATTTAAGTAGCTTCCCACTCAGATCTTCTATCAGCTAATGAAAAGTTTTCCCTCTACTATCTGCAGTGTAGAGAAAGATGGAAAATCCCTCTGAATGTCAAACTGTGTAGAGTCTGCATTGCAATGCTTATCTGAGTGATGCACAGACATTTCTAAGGATACGAACATTCAGGGCTGTTTGCCACCTTTTGTATTCCTTTCACTTACATGCACAATCTCACATGCAAAGATTTGTCTCTTCCCCTCCACTGCCCTCATCTCCACTATATAGTTTGATGTTACTATCAGCTGCATATGCAGATGACAATTTTTTGTTTCTCCTTGGTGGCAGTGGAACCACAAATGGGTTTCTGTCACCAGAACCCACCGCTGCTTGTCCTGGAAAGGTCCGTGGGCAGGTAAGGGCAATGTAAAGCTTCTCACGGGCAGACAGGAGGTGGGTATGGAGTTCCACCCCTGGGTAAGTTTTCTACATAGCACATTCAGCTTTGGATCACAGCTGGGCTGCTGCGGTACAAACAATAAATAGATAAACAAAGGAAAAAAAATAAATGAAATGGATCTACATGACTTTGGTGTGAAATACAATGAAGAGTCTGTACAGCTAATTGAATTACTGTGGTAATATCTCGTCACTTCTAATAATATCTTTGTATTAGCATTACCCTTTTTTTGAGTGCCTGTAATTCAGAATCAGCCATGTTCTCTAAACGTAAGGAAAAATGTTCATGTGAATTATTTTTGCCTGAAGAGCAGCTATTGTATGCAAGCAATCATCTAAAAAAAATCACAAGGAACTTAGTGTATGGATTTAGTGTGTATATATGGCAGCACAATGACATGATAGATTGTAATGGTTCTATGGTAAATAATACAGCTTAAAATTAGACTTTAAAAACAATGTAGCTGTCTCAGTTCACTGAGTGTTTACAATTATCTCATCTCTCATTTACTTACATCAAATTTATTTTTCTCCTTTTGAATTCAGTGTTCAGAGGCAGGGAAATCCAGAATTATTTCACAGTAAAATAGCATTAGGAATCTTCATTAAAGTGACACATCCATCTATTTATACCCCGACTCATCAATATGATTCCTGAACCCTTAATTGTAATTGCATAAATTCACCAAGAAGCCTAGCCTAAGATTTGCTTTTGATGTTTTCCTTACTAATAGGAAGCAACCTTAATGCACTAGGTGTAGCATTTCATCCACAAGGGTGAAACTATTGTGGGTACCTGTGGTTTCACAGCTGAGACCAGTGGTAAAGAAGGATGCATAGCTGTGTTTAAATTTTGGGGTGCTCCACCTTCAGTACCCTTACATACTTAGTATGACCGAACACCTACTGCTATTACTGACTTCCCTCCTGCATATATTGTTTAAAAATGGTTCCCTTGTCAATAAGAACAACTAGTATTTCAAAAAAGAGGGTCACTTCATGAATATTAGCATATGAAACTGTGAAAATGTGGAAAAAATGTACAGGAATTTTCTATCCAAAAAAGAAAGATTCCAAAAATACAGACTTACCTCAGTTTAGCACCATATTGTGATTACAATGAGACCAGTTCTATCTGTTGGACAGACTTAAGCTACTTATGGACACCCCAAGAGAAAAACAGTATGGGAAGTCACAGCAGACATGAAAAGTTTTGAAAATAATTGTGGCCCATTGACCTACTTTACTCCCAAACGTGAGAAGTTATTTCTACACTTGTTCGTACAGCTGATGGGGCTGGTCCTGCTTATGTTGCTGCTGCAACATGAGGTCTCAGGAAAGAGCTTTTTTCTGTCAGGACTCCCTTCCAGATTGAGTATACTGTCTGCACTCCAGGCAGCAGAGGTGGAATGCTTACTGAAGATGGGTTATTACTTACTAAATCATACCCCTCCCACAAAAAATTTAGTGATCTAGAGAAGCACTGATGTTATTGTAAGATGTAGAAAAGTGAGGCTTGAGAGTGCCTGCTGGAACTGGGAGCCCTCACGTATGTTGTCCTCTGGAAAGTCCTCTCTCAGGTTCTGATTTTCTCTCAATAAATTAATGCCCTCGATCATAACGTAATTTTTTCATGTGGAGAAGTTCCTTGTAAAGACCATGTGAGTTTTTAATTGCAAATAAAGGTATTTGCAGGGTTCCAGCATTGTGTGGGGTTTTTGTTTTGTTTTGTTTTGTTTTGTTTTGTTTCTTTGGCGGTTTTTGCCTCTTGCAAGACTTGTTAAGCACAGAGCTCTCTTTGTGAATTATAAGCAATTTTGGAGCTCAGACACAAAAGGAGTATTTACTGGTTTGATTAGACTTTTTTGAAAAAGAGTTCTAGTAAAGTTACTTTTTTGCGTTACAGAGTTAAAAGCCATAGGATGTAATGCTGGTCAAGGGTAAAATGTGAGGTAATTGTACAGGTTTTATTTTCTAATATTTTTTCATAGATATTTAACACTCTTGCTCATTAGAAGTTGTTTATGTTTTAAACCAACGCCATTTCCACAAGACTAATTCAAGCAATAAAATTAGCTTCTACTTTTATGGTAAATCAATGCTTGCAATAGTAAATAAAAAAAAAAATCACCTGCCATAGTAATGCCTGTTCTTCTAGCAATCCATTCTACCTCTCCATCGTGAATCTTTAGAATTAAACCCTTTCCTATTTGTTAAATATTTACATTCACAATCAATTAATTTTGCTTTTACAGCCTTCATTTTTAACTTCTGTATTATGAGTAAAGAGGTGTACAAGCCCAGTATATTCACCAGCAAGAAAAACTTTTGAGCTCAAAGTACACTGGTAGAGTAAAACTGCTGTAATAAAATTATTTCGTAGTACCAAGATGTATTCATTATTGGTATACTCACAGGTGCTACTATACACACGTCTGTGATAATTTTTGTTACAAACATTGTTTTTCAAAGTATCATAGCTCAGCTACAGAACTTTGTTCTAGTCTAAAATTTGGCATAAAAATCATAGATTAATTCCATTTTAGAAAAAAATCCAGGTTAAAGTCTTAGACTAATCCCATTTAAAAAACAAAGAAGTGCATGTTGTGGTGTTTGGTTTGAGAGGTTTTTGGTTTTGATTTTGTTTGGAAGGCAAAATGGTGCAATCACAAAAAATTCCATGGTGATAAATATTTGTCTTCTTTAAAGCATTAAAAAAAGATTAACATGAACAAGTGAAACTTAATTTAGCTTCCTATTAGAGACATGGAATTGTAAATGTAGCAGGGTGGTTTGTAATCTGTAAGTTAATTTCTTAGCCATAACTTCACAGTTGGTTATCACACACTCCCATTTTTCAAATAGTAAACAGAAGGCTAGAGACAAACTTTTGCTACGTTTGGACAATATTGTTATCCTCCTGAGCCATTTTCTATTGCTATAGATTGCATGTTATGGAACGTTTCTAACAGGATACTGCATAAAGCACAGTATACTCAAAGCAAGTCAGTCAGACGTCTCCTCAAACATGGTCCACTAACACCAGTACTGGGGTATTTTTTGCAGTTTGGGGACAAATACTTAGAAATCTTGTTTTTCTCTAAATTCAGTGCTAGTAAAATCTAAACCTGTGATTCTCAAATTGTTTTGTTGTTGTTGGTGGTGGTTTGCTATGTTTTCTTTTTGAGAGATATACGTAGCCTTTCAGACTTATTTCCGTATCTATTGTTTCCTTGGTATTAGATTTAGTTTGCAGTTGGATGTGATTTTTTTCTTCCCTCTGGCCTAGGCCTCTTTGTTAACTAAATCTCTAAGTACCTCTGTTGACTCCTTGAGACAATCTGTCTTTCTCATGTTTGTTCGTTTACTGTACTTCCTTATTCTTAGCAGAACTGCAGAGGTTAGAAAACCTGTCGTTCAAACACTATAGCTTCATCCTTTATCAGGATCTTGATGTTTCGGCTTTTTTTTCCCTGTTATCATCTTTCTCAGTTTTATACCTTTGCACATATCTCCATCTACTTTCTGCATATTTTTCAGGCATTCTGATGTTCCGGCATCAACCATCCTCTGTTGCTTCTACTTAAGCAAAGGGTATCTAGATAGCTTCAATTCCAGCCTAAAAGGTGTTGTAAAATTAAATGCTAGATCTAAATCATGCATCTTCCATCTGCTTGACTACAAAAATACCTTTTTAAGGGACATTTAAGAAACTCTTTACATCCATTTGCTTTTTTTATTTTCCCAGTTCTTTGTGATTCACTGTGTTTTCTATAGCACAACTGACAGCAGACTAGTAAAAAACTACTGCCTGGCCTGCTAACTAGCGTGCAACTTTTGTTTAGGTTGGGATTTGCTGTCAGTTTGGTCTGTTCATTTATCCTTGAGACATGCTTCTCTTACACAATCCCTTCTTCTCAGTTGACACAATTTCTTTGGAGCTCAGTTATCAAGTGATGGACAGATGCCTTTTTCTTTTTTTTATGAACTGGTGATGCTCCCCTTTCCCTCTGGACAGTGAGGTGACGTCTCTTGTTCAGAACCATGGTGACAAAGACTGCAACAGAATATGTTGGGCAGACAGTAAGTGCTCAGATGTTTAACTCTTCTATCTGCATCATGTGCCACTAAAGAAAGGGAGGACAAACCACTACAAGCCAGAGACATGGGAATAATGTGGGATTCCTTTTTTTTTCCTGCCAAAAACTTACTTTCTCTGTAACATTAGAAAGCTTGGATACAATGTCATGACCCTACTTCCACAAAAAAACCCAGGAGAAATCAAGTATAAGAGGAATGAAAATTATTTTTAATAAGTATGTTACACCCTATAAAATGAAAGCTAGGAGAGAGGTAATCAGTTTGACATCACACTGCATAGTGAACATGATAAAACCATCGGTCATGAGAAAAGAGGCAGCTGCATGTAGATCTGCAGATTTCTTTTCATACCTGCAAATGTTCTCTCCTCTCCAAAAAAATATTGAAATTTTATAGTTAGATTCGAAGCAGAATGAAATCAGCAACAGAGTTTCCATTCATTTCAATGAGAAATCATGTCTGTAGATGGTTTTTTTTGCATTTTTTCTAAAGGGTAGATAATATAGTCAGCCACAACTAACAAAAACTTGAAGTTACCATTTATGGTATGTGTTGTAAAGAGATGCAGAAATCATGACTAAAAAGCATCTGTGAAGATATAGCCTGTGCACAAGTTTGTAGAAATCACTCAAGAAAAGGCTTAATTGAATGTCAACCATGTTTCCACGCACTGAGATTCAGACTTTCGGCTGTGCTTGAAGAGTTTCAGTCCATTTTGAAGCAGCTGGTACAATTACAGCTGGTTTTTGAAGCAGCAGCTAAAGATGAATCATGAAATGAATGTTGATAACTGCCTCAGAAAGCTCCAGTTCTTCCCACAGCTTCATTTCTCCCAGAAGCTACACAGACATCCTTAGATTGAGGGTGGCTCCTCATCTTCATCATGTTCATGGGCCTGCTGCCATACTACTGCACCCTGCTTCTCAGGTGGGTCATTGCTAGTCTGGAAAAACAATGGTCATCCACAACTGCTCCAGGCAGAATGATCTCAGGAAACTTCCTGATGATGAAAGTGTCGTTGCCTTGGTTTTTCTATTATTTTTTCCCCCCAGGGAAAAAAAAATCATAAAGCTTAAAACCCCCTTCAGTTCAGGTTCATAATATTCAGGAATCTTTGCATACAGATTTTTTTTTTAAATTTACGTGAGAAAATTGTGTGCAAGTGTATATGTTGGCAAAGAAAATAATCCCCAAAACAAGTTGCAGAAGACTGAATATCTTTGTCTAGATTTTTTTTCTTATTTTATTTAATGTCATTGACAGACCTGTTTTATTGGTGATCTTTCACATCAGCAAAGCTTTATGGTTAAATAAGAAGAGCAGTATAAATTATTATAAGCTTGCACAAGAGAAGTTTGAAGGGTGGACTCCGAACTTGTCAGATATTGTCAAGCTCTCAGAGCAAATAGCTGTTTGACAGGTTATCCATCAAATTGGATATATATATAGAGAAGGATTGCATGGAGGCTCTTCAAGGTACCACAACAGATTTTTTTTCATCCATAAAATGGTGCAAAATATAAAAGAAATTACAGAGTAATTTTGTAGTAAATAGTGTCCTTTTTACTTTCAATAGGCTTTTATAAAATAATCAACTTATTATGTATACGGAAAAAGTCTTCCTTTGGCATTTTTTAATACTGTGAAACTGCATGGCAAAATACATTGGACATGAGAGGTAACAGGGACTGGATAGCCAAATTTGAAAATTTCTGAAGAAAATTGAGATAGAGAACTGTAAATGAAAGAGAAGATAATAATCAATGTCTAAAAGTCAGGTAACTATTTTTTTCCTGAGGACTCTCGGTGAAATTTAAGGGCATATATTCACATGAAAAAAAAACATAAAAAAAGAATAAAATTACATTTTTCTTTTTTTGTCTCATTTTGCTGAGAGAATTGCAGTGACAGTTTACCAGGACTCAATACATATAAGACTGTTATTAGATTATCTAATGATAAAGAGAGATTTATGAAAATATATATCAGGGCATCAGATAACATCTGAAAATATTAGCTAGTACTTCACTATGATTAGTTCCATCTGTAATGATCAATGATGGGGATTTTTGTGCCTTGCTCTGGGCACCAGTCACTGACTAGAGTCAAAGGCAAAATTTTGGATGTCCTGCAGTCTCACTGGCATGTGTCAAAAATGGCAATTTATGGGCTCTGAACACCAATGAGTGGGGAAGACCATGACTGTGATGTGTGGAAAAAAGAGCATGGCTAGAATATAGGTACTTAAAGTACAATCCAGTGTGCAGAACTGATATGCACAGCAGCTAGGTAGAGTGTTCTCATTTGATTCTGCTACCAGCTAAAAGGAATGGCTCATTCAAGTGTACTTGAGAAATGCATTTAGAAAAGAATTGAGAGCAGAGGAATACATGAAGCCCAGCTACATACCGAACAGGTTTAGAAAGTTCCCATAAAATATTAACTCTCGCATCCAACAGTTCAGCCTCACATGATACGTAATCAGCACACTGCTCTCTCTTGCAGAAGCTAATCTGCTCACCTATCTAGATGGTGCTTAACAAATTCTCTTCAGTAGCCTGCTGTTAGCTCTGCTCTTTTTTCACTGCAGCTTTTCACATCCCTGCAAAACCAAACTGCTAAAATAGCTTCTTCCAGGAGGAAAAGCCTTTTTGTGTGTCCTACTATCATAAATTTAATGAAGTAATTTTCACTCTATTCTCTAAAGATCTGTCTCTTGGCCAAATACTTTCCTGGTCTAACTAGCTTTCACCTTCTGGGTCATACTTGAAAAAATATTTAACATATACTTACATGCTAAAATGAGTAAACCATCTGCATAAAGGAAGTGACCATATTGACAGAACTGAAGAGGTTGCAGTAGGTAACTGCACATTCTTTTGAGTAGTGTTAGTGTAGGAGTCTCTTTGTATTTACAACATTAGTCAATTCACAAAGTTTAGTTAAAGGCTGGTGAACCCCAATTAAATATAGAAAATAAAACCTCTGGGGCAGATTTTTCAACCACAGCTTTTACTCAGAGGATGGCAATTCCCAAAGGGTGACCTTAATCACCTGACAGTGATGTACTGTATCATGTTCAGTTGTTTACTTATCTGTTTCTGAAACTGATGGATCAGATACAGGAGCTTGTTTATCATGTTCAACTCCTTGTCTGTTTGATTCAGTAAAAGTTTTATCAGATTTAACATGCTATGTATTTATCAGGTGATATGTGTGTTTAATGTGCAATGCAATAGATAAAGATAGTGCTGTGAGGGCAAGGAATCTGTCAGTGTTTCCATTACAAACCCCATTTGCCAGGGTTTATCACTGAGCCACAGCTCACTGGTTGTCAGCTCAAACGCACTTTAAAAAATAAAATCATATTTATATTGGTTTGGCTATTTTGTAGTGAGAGAGCTGGTCTTAGGCATGCTTATTGTTTTAGAGTCTTCGCACTTAATACAGAAAAAAATGACTTCCAAAAGCAAGCAGAAGTGCTTTATTCCACAGTTTTATGCACAGAACTCACATTATCATTAATGGATGTTACATCTGTTTCTCATTTGATAGATCTACAGCTCTATATCTTCACTAATGGGCCACACAGCTCTTTTAGCTTAAACATAAATAAACAAAATGCTTTTGAGGTGTTTCATGCTTCTAGAGTAATCTGAGGCTTAAATAATAATAATAATAATAATAAAAAGTAAGCTGTATTTAAATTAGGTGAATAGGTTATTTCCAGCAAAATTTCTCCTAATGTAATGACGGTCTTTCTGCTTGGAGAAGGGCTGTCTGGAAATTCTTACCTGTGTCTGCTAGCCTGCATTTCTGCATGGCGTGTGACTGCTTGTGGCTGCTTTCCTCAACTTCCTCAAGAAGTTACTGTTCCCACGTATTTGAACCCTGCTTTAGTAGGAACATTGATTTCTGCAGAAGCTGTTCTCTAGAGCAACCTCTAGCTAGCAGGTGTCAAAGGAGACAAAAGCATGCTGTGTGAGTCCATGCGAGACCAATCAATATACCCAGACTCATGCAGAAGCAGGCAGCATCCTGGAGGCACACCAGTATATGACTCGATAAGCTGCATTGATGAGGGCAAAATTTTATCCGTAAGTCAACTATGTTTTTTATACATATATATTTATATAAAGGGATTCAAATGGATATATATGTGTCCTGATTTTGAGGACAATACGCATTGAAGGGATCCAAAGAACATATATAGATGTGTGAAATGTTACCAACTGCAAGAAAACAGTTCATAATGTTCATAAAAAACATTTCAGTAGGCAGTCAGAATAGCTAAAACATATCATCAGCAGAATAGATGGATTAGTTGGTCACCATTGCTACGGCAGAATGTCATCCCCAGCAGCAGAATGTGAGTACTGGCACCAATGGATGCATTTCTTGCCCTGTGAAAAAGAGACCATGAGAGGTTTAATATACAATATTTCCAAGCCTTACTGCATGAAATGTCAGCCTGAGCATAACAATACCATTCAGGGAATGGAAGGAAGAGTGGAGTTGCAACCTAAATTCTACTTCTGAACTACAGAGTGTCTTTTAGATAAGTAAATAGATAAAAACATTAGTTCAGGGACCTGGCCTTCAAGCATGGAAAAGAGATCTGGCATTGTGGACCGGGACTTCCCATAATTCAGGAGTGTCTAGAGTGTGGACTCCTTGCACCAGCCAGACCTTTTGTATTTTACCTTATACCAGTTTCCCAGATGTGGAAGTCAAGTTGGCATCAATATTGCATCTATGATAGGTAGCAATGAGGTTTTGAAGCTTGCCGAGGGTAATCCTGTACTCTTTGCAGTTCAGGCTTGCATCACCATACTCAAAAATCTGTGTGCATTAGGTTGGAAAGAGTTGACTGATTTAGGTATGGCTGTGGTTTCTAAAACCCTGAATTTTATGCTTACAAGAATATTGTGAGGAAGTAATTGTTGGGGTTTTGTTTGTTTTGCCCATTGCAAAAAAGGAAAGTTCAAACATGACAACATGCTGTCTTCGCTGTGAGAAACAAGTGAGAACAGATCCTCATCAAAATGCCTCTTTCATAGACTAAGTTAAAAAATGTACATCTTAACCTGCTTACTGACCTCTACAGTGTCTACATTTGTAAAGTGAATTATGCTTCTAAAACCCCATTTCTCTCCATCAAATATGAAGGGATACTTTCCTTTCAACTTCAGTGAGACCTCGATTTAAGCCTAAGAGACTTGTCCATATTCAGAAACAAAGTGTTATCTCGTGCAAGTCTTGTTCTAACACCTTTATCACAAAACCATCCTTGCAAAATTTTTCTGTTTGATTCTCCTTTGCCCTGTATCAAGTGACAGTTTATGTCTTTGTAAGTCTTCCCATTGTAAATCTTCTCCTTAGTGGCATGGCATGAATTACTGTACAATGTTCACAGCAGTGGAGAATCGGGCCATTTAAGGGAAATCTATTGCTGCATTTTAATGTGCTTTCACTAAATGGAGGGCTTTGCCACAACTTCAATGCTCTGATGAAAGTTCTTTTTTACAGTTAATGTCTGTGCCATTTCATACAACGCTATAAATATTTATTGTGAGCAAAACATCTCTTCAGCATTCTCAGCAAGTATTCACAAACAGCATCCATATGGTATTTTCAATATTTTATGTTAATATTTGAGTTAGTGTTATAATGTCAGCAGGAGCTCTGAGGCTGGCATGATGGAAATCGAAAACTGCTATCAACATTAACACTGCATTCCTGCTGTCTCTTCAACAGCTCATGACAAATGTCAATGCTAATCTTACCCTGCTGATGTGAAAAATGCCCCCAAAACAAATTGTAATACAGAAGCCATTTGAAAACAAAAATAAAATGGTAGAAGTCTTGAGTATTTAAATTGGAAGCAGAAGTAGATACTCATGAAAAATGCCATTTCAAAGGAAGGTAGAGCACCTTATGTCTGCATAGTCATTGATGTCAGGAAAGAAAATAATAAACAAAAAATTTTGTTTCTACTGCTGGTTTAATCAGTTATGAGTTGGAGCATTGTGGAAATATTTTTCATTAAGTGGAGAATATGATGGGAATGGAAATCAGATTTCTTGTTCTGGAAAAAAATAAAAAAAAATATTGTTGTGAAATGTTAACTCAGTGCAAAAGCATTGCATTCTTTGTGATAGGAAATGTATTCTTTCAAAAGGTATACAAGGGGGATTTTTTGGCTATCTTCACGGTAATCCAGTTACCAAATGGAAAACACAGCGCTTTGATGAATTCAGTCTTCCTTGCTGAAAAATTTAAACTTACGCTCTCCTAAAGCTGCCTGCACCTTTTCAGATATAAATAAACCAGGCTAGATTCAATTCTCCATCATTATACTCTGTGCTTGACTGAGAGAGGGTATGGCAGAGCAAAACCAAACAGAATGCAAAGACTACAGAAAAGCTTAAAAACAAGTTTATGTCACTTTTCTAAGTGTCAGTACTACAGTATTTTGGATGGTTGGCCCATCTTCAAGTTAGACTACTGAATGGTGAAAATTAAATCTCACAGCAGGAGGTAGCTCCTGTAGGTAATACATATAACCACATGAAGTTTGAATGATAAGTGATCACAACCAATCTCTGGAGTCCAGAGTTGGCAAGACTGCCTTGGTGCTAAGCATGTCCAAGGGCCTCGTCTGTCCTGGCACTGCAGCTTCTTCATGAGATTGCTTTGGACCCTGAAGTTCATATTTGCAATAAATCAGATTGTGTCTGTGTTGGTAAACATTAAAACCAGACAGGACAAGTTTACTTCTCTGGTGCTGACACGATCCACTTGAAATAATAATTCCTGGTCCCATGACATATGGTGCAAATGAGTTTGTCTCTCACTCGTGAGGGCTAGCTCCCTTTGGAGCTGGCTGGCCACATCCGCACAGCATAATTTAAATGTGGTGGGTCCTATGATATAGTTCATGATTTTTTTCTGTGTAACAGTTATCTTCAAGTATCTGCAATTGTAAGAAGTTTATCTTGCAGTTCACTGGAGTAATATACAGTATTTTTTGCATATCATGTTACATGGCATAATGATCTATATCAGAAGAAGGATATTAATGAACTGCAGAGAACAGTGTGAGCTAAGCATGGTGTGATTTTATCCATATTGTTTAGCATAAACCAACATGATTCATATCTTTGTGTAGGTTCCCTGGACAAGATGCCAGTAATTAATCCAAAACAAAATTTACAGAATGGAAAATTTGATATATATATGTATGGGCATGTTTTCCTCTGTTGACACACTGACAAGTTCATCTGAAGGAGAAAATGAGTATCAGCCTTGTATTGGTGTCCTGGTTTGGGGTAAAACAGAACCAATTTCTTTTTCAGTAATTTTACTTTTCAGTTAAGTTTCTTCTAACTGACTGAAATTAAGGGCGTATTTTTCAGACATTGTCTACTCTAGCAGATAATGTCTGATGTTTATAGTGAATACCAAGGAATGGCATGGAGAGAGGCCCTTGCTTATACTTGTTGCTATAACTGCCAAGGTCAGTTAACTTTGTTATGTGCCATGTTGGAGNTAGTTTTAGTTTTCGATCCACAAGTCTCCATCTCTCTTATTCTCTTTTCCTTCTCTTCTGGGAAGGGAGATATTGGTTAGAGAGACCATCTGTTGCTTGTTTAGTGGCCAGCCCACCCTAAACCACGACAACTGGATAAAGAGGAGAACAAGAAACCAGTTGCTTCTTGATAATTTTTTCCAGGGTTATGCCAACGTTATCTCATTCCTCTTTGGAATGGGTACAAACTACAACACAGACTCTTATAATCTGAACTCTGGGAAAAGTAGTTCCACCTCTACACATTTTAGAGAAATCACTTTCCAATTATGATGGTAACAACTTTGCTGTTTCTAGTGAAAGGCCACAGGCTTTCCACTTGACTCTCTATGTATGATATGTTCCCTTTTTCTCATAACAAGATTTTGAGTGTAATAGATCTTAGGAAAAAAGAACTGAACAAGGGCTCTGAAAGACTTTTGCCCTTCTCTGAGATACCCATCTTTCAAAATAGTCAGATTAGTCTCAGTGAACTATGTACAAAAAATACAAAGAAATAAAATTTAGTATAGTTATCTTTGGAGTAGGTCTTTACTTCAGAGTTAGCCTGCACTCTTTTTTAGCAATTACTCCTAGTTGCTATCTTGTTCACAAGAGGTAATTGTGACTCAAGTGCTACCTGACATGTCTAGGACAGGATTAGAGCCCATCTGGTGTTTCAGTCAGCTGAAACCCACATTGCAATTAACCCGTACTACCCAAACTATAGTGAGGTCCTACACTGAATTACTCAAGTGCAGATAGTCCTGCCATGATTTATAGTACTATATCAAGAAGAGGAAGACAGACACATTCTCTTACAGTGAATGGAGAAAAAACATAGAAGAATGGAGCTTGTTCAGTTTAAAAAATCCTAAGGACATTCAACAAGTATGAGCTGAACAACAAAGATCAGGTACATGACTGTGCCCCAGTGAAACAGTACCTATGGAAGAGGCCACATGCAGAGTATGTCTAGGTCCTGCTGATTTTCTAACCCCATCATTTTCTTGTTGACTGTTTGGAGGCAATATACATGACTGTGCCTGGCATTTAACCCATACAGTGGGCACAGGAATGGTAAGTGTTCTGGCCATGCCTGAATACATTCTTGTAGGCTCATAAAGTAGAAAATTGTTTGGAGTGGTCTTGAGTAAAGCCTGGGTCTACTTTTGATAAATATTTATATCTACATATAGGCACCAAGGGGGTTTTGCTGTGAGTCGGATGGCATTTGGACAAGGCTTTCTAAGTGACCATAGTTTTTGCATTTTGTAGTAAATGCACATTTGGAGGCCTTATGGCCTACTTACATCCCTTTAAAATACATATGCCTCCCTTGTCTAATGATCTGGGCGTGAAAGTACTTTGCACTAAGTTAGACCTACCTGCAGTGAATTGTTTTATCCATGTAAAACTATTCACTTTATTTCTTGATTCCCCAACTATCTGCTTTGTGAAGGAAGAAGAGGAATTCTACCTAAACGCAATGATTAAACCTTTATGTTTTAATTCTGAGGTAGACATTCCAATTTGTAATGTTTGCAGGAACTCACTGTCAGCCACGGTGCTCTCTAAGGATCTGCAAGCACAGTGGAGAAGGCTGACTCCCAAATTATTGTATACACTTGTGGTAACCTGGAAACTTTTGTCTTATTGTCTGCATCTGGGACAAACAGGTTATTAGATCCTAGATCCTACAAAGTTTTGAGCTCAGCAGAGGCTGGACAGTTTTGCTTCTCAAAGAAAGATCGATCTTACTGAGCTTGCAATTTTGCTGACCTTTGGCTGAGCTCAAATCTTCCCTAGAGCTGCTGTGATGCAGTGGCACTAAAGGACCCATACTCAGAGGCCATATAATACAGATCAGTTGTCTGCAAATTTGTGAGTTGGTTAGGCCTCAGCATCCTCCCTTAAATTGTCAGTTTCCCCTAACTATTGGCTTCTGTCTGTCATCACAGTATTCCTCTGAAAGGCTCAAATTCCCTTGAATTCAGTCTGTAGAGCATGCTCTATCTCTTTTAAAAGAAAACTTACCTCTGTTAGCTTCTAATTCCATTAGGATCCCCATTCCTACTGTGCTTGGAACAACACCCCACATTTCCTTTCCATTTTGAGTCCTGTGCATATGGGTAAGTATCACGTCTCTCTAGTTCCTTATGGGGTGGTTGAGTCACACTCTTTCATTTTAATGTCATGATATAGCATTGCAACCAGAAAGTACATGAAAACACAATGAAATGATGCAGAGTAGTGTCTCTGACAATTGCTAAGCACTGATATTATATTTTTGTATTTTTGGGAAACAGGAGATTAATTTGTGTGCTACAGTTTCCCTCAATAAATTTTTTTTGTACCCTTATCTCTTCTTGTCAAGAAGCCAGTCTGTACTTGGAGACACAACAATATATATTTCATTTACTCTGTTTGACATGATTTGTAGTATGAATAATGCTGAACTTCATAAAAGTAAGAGCTATTTGTTCACGATCAGCATGTAGAAAAAAATAATGAATTATTTGTTGGGAACAACTTTTGCTTGAGATATCTCCATTCAAAATGCATATTTTTCCTGCAGGCTAAAAATTAAAAAGAAAGTCTTTCCTGACATTTTGCAGTTAAGAGTCACAGTTGTTTAGCTCCATTTAAACAAAAATATCATAGAGAGCTTGAACTCATATAGTGTATCGAACAGGAGCTAATCCATTAGTGATAATGGATAGTATATCCTGGAAACTAGATGTTTATCATCTCTTTTATAAACAGTAATGAATTAAGCCTAATACCACCTCTGAGGTAGATAAGTATTATTAGCCCCTTTTTCTGGGTGGAGATTGAAAGGCTTGGAGAGGTGATTTGCCCAAGGCCACACTTGAAATAGCACTACAATCCAGAATGATTAACACCAGGAGCATTTTAAGTGCTGCTTATTGCAAAAGCAGTATAAATGAGTGAGTTTAGTTTTTGCAGTTATGAAAAGTAGCTAAATTTTATTTCTACTATGTAAACTAACAGGGAACAGGTATGTTACATTTTGTTTTCTTGAAATATAATCGTAATAGTAATACTGGGAAAGTAGTGGTTATATACTGTCACAAAGAAAATTTTAGATAAAATCTACCCCATTTAAGAATGGATTCACATAAAAATCCCACCAGAATTGACACTACAATCAAGTGTAGAGATTAACATTAACCTGACCTGATCCAGAATTAAATAGTTTAGGTGTTTTTTGAGCCAACACAAATAAAGTAACATTTTAATATAGGAATACTGATGTAGTTTAATGGAAAATGTTGAAAATATCTGATTGTTTTAATTCTTTTTTTGGGGGGGGGGCGTGTAAAGAAACAAAGAAGCTGTCAGAATTCCCTAGTAATTGTAGTAATTGCCCTTTTATTTCTACTGGGTAAGTGATAGCTGCTCTGAGGAGGCAGAAGCAGTCATGAGCTATGGAAAGAACATCACCCCTTACAACTGTGTCCACTGTGCTGCAATTTGCATTAACACTGGACACGTATTCAAGCGCTATTGTGTGGCACTTATTACCAATGTAAATGCATTCTATGGAATATTCGGCATTTTTGCCAAGTCTCCCCCATGGTGCCTGGGGAGGCAATTTTGTGAAATTTTTAGGATTTTGAGCATCTTTTTTCTGGAAAAATTTCTGGTACTATTTTCATGGTAAACAACATCATGTTCAAGTTTACGATTACCATTATCACAAGTCAAGATTACCATGCAGCTGGATTTCTCAGGTTCTATCCTCTGTTTTGTTTTTGGTTTATTTTTCTTTTTTTTAACGTTAGCTTAGCAGGTGGAATATGAATATGTTTTTCTATTTATCCCAATTTCAGGGCAGCAGACAGCCTATGTGGAGCTTCTGGGAGTCACTAGATGGCCTTCCTGTGTCTGTGTGAATTCCCAGCAGTGTCAGTTTTACTGCTCACACATTGTACAGTTAGTTCACACACACTAAATTCGACACAGGCCAAAGGCACTGGGTCTCTTATGTATGCAATGCAGGCACATTTATTTTTCTCCAGGGAATACTGGATGGCTATAAGGTAGTTGTACAGTCACTGCTTCCGTATCTGTAATTTGCAGCTGGCATTTAATTATTTAGTAGATAATTCAAGGCTTTGAACTTCATTTGGTCATAACCTTGTAAGTGATTGTTCTCCTATGACAGTTGTCATAGAATAGTTTGTAAGACTCATCTGGCTGGGGAACAAAAAGTTTCCTGCTGCTTTGTAATCAGTCAGGGGAGATAGGGCAGTTAATCCGATATGAAACTAAATTAATCAACTTTGGATTTTGCAAACTTGCTTTTGCAGGTGGCTCATTATTATAAGAAAACTGGGAATAATTCTTTCAGGGGAGATTTGGGCCGAACAATGTTGACAGAAGGTTGGAAAAAGCCTGAGGTCCAGAGAAGAACCGGGTTGAAATCTGTGTCTTGATTGTTATGAATTTGCTCTAATCATTATTCTTAAAACTACTTCCATGGACTCCTTGAAATAATTTCTCCTTAGGAGAGGACCCTATTTCAGATGCACAGAATGTAATCCTTTTTGACTACGCTGCCTTTATATGTTGTGGGATACAATTATCAGTGCATGATTCTTCTTATACATTAAGTGGCTTTGGAAAGCCATAAAATATGCCAGAGAAGTGCCTTTTTCTCTTTGCTGACTTTAAAAATGTTTGCTAACTAAATCGTCTGTACAGTTCTACACTAGAGATGTCTGTAGTTGAATGAGATGAATTTCAACTTTGGACAGGATCTTCCTTTTAAGGTTTTATGCTTTCATGTGTGAGAAAACATGAGCTAATAAGAAGGCTGAAAAGTGATGATTTTGTTTTCTGTATGCTGTCATACTTCTCAAAAAAGGCAGAGAGCAAGTTTACTTCTTTTACCACATGTAAATACTTTTTACTCAAATTACTAAATTCTCTGCAGCAATAATTATCTTGACTGATGTACAACTTATTCTTTTGAGAAGAACTTGAACATGTAAATTGAACATAACTAGAGATTATCTCTCCTTGTTAAATGCTGTATAGCTGTACCAAGTACCTTCCACTGATGTTACTTCTCTCACACTTAATCGTTGGCTAGATATACGCTTAAATAAAATTTCAGATTTTGATCGTCTCAGTGTTAAAGTCAGTTGAAATCTGAAGGCAGACAAGATGATCATTGTACCACTACCTTTCTGAAAAGATAAATGTCCCTCCTAGGGCATGCCAAATTCACAATGCATACAAGCATTTTCCAAGTAATACAAACACACATCAAACCACCTAAGCATGGAATGCTTAATTATTTGAATTGCTCTTTTAAGTCAATCTATCAAAACCATAAATTCCTATGGCTTTAGGAAGTCTTCAGAATCTATGAGTTCTTTTACGTACTGTATTTTAGTGGTATCATGTTAAAAAAAATGCACCCTCAACTGTGGAGCATGACTCCTTTTGAAAATCCAAGAAGTGCTCAAAATGGATGCTAAAAAGAGCTCAACAAATGTTAACACTGTTTTTGTATGTCCGAGTTAGTGTCTGGTGTTGTGTTTGTCTTAATTGATTAGGGACCCAAATAAACTTCACCCCATTTGGCCTGCGTTGCAAAAATAATTCTCTGAGGTCTCATCTGATCTGACACTTTGGAAGGAGATCGAAGGGATAATTTTTTTTATTTCAAAACCTTCCATAAAACACCACAGTGTAATCAGTTGCTTTACAGTATTTCTTGTGTTAAGTATAAAGAAAATTTGGAGGTTTGAGCGTCATTCTGTGGTATCTGTAATTAAAGATTAAACATATTAAATGTGAATCATTATGCTTAAATTTTCTTAAATTCATGTTGTTTACATGTACATCCACTTACTAACTGTATAATCAGCAGAAAATTACTGGTAATATACTGTGGAGAGGTTCCTACACTAATTTTTGTTTTGACAGTCAGTCATCGGTGAACCCTGCAAGCCATCCCATGTGAAGATCAATAAAATCACATCATACTCTCATTAGCTCTGTGTCAGTTATGGAGAAACTAATTCACAAATTGATTGTGATCATTTAATTTTAAA
Organism: Stercorarius parasiticus; assembly: GCA_013396915.1. NCBI lineage: Eukaryota > Metazoa > Chordata > Aves > Charadriiformes > Stercorariidae > Stercorarius > Stercorarius parasiticus. Next base: position 144,010 of record VWZL01004869.1, read on the forward strand.
CCTGTGAAGTTAATCTAAATCCCAATTTTACCTATTGTGCTTGTATGCCAATAATGACCCGAAAGTTTTCCAACTCAAGACTGTCCATATCACACTGAAAAAATGGACATTTTGATATTTTAAAAATATGAATGTTAGAATTTAAAGTCTGAAGGATTGTGATATAAAGAGAAACAGATGACAACTTGTCATCTTTATCATACACAGTTCCCTTCTACAATTGTTACCACATACCATCAACCTTTACTGCTGGTACCCTTTACTTAATCTTATAAAAATTTAACCAAAAAAGGCATAACCTCTGCATGTTTAATTTTCTCCTTTTTTTCTTTTCCTACTAAAATCCACACATGTTAATGTGGCAATATTTTCATCATAACCTGAATATTCTGAAGAACTTTCTATGGGACCTTTCCAAAAGTTTATGGCTCAGCTAGAGCTGGAGCTGTTAGAGAAGAATCATCTGTCACAGAAGTTGTACAATATCTTTGTCATATGAGTTTCCAGCTCTTTCAGATTTAGCCTACTGGATAATGCATCCGATGGTCATGGAAGCTACAGAAATGTGGCAGAAAGTTTCTTGAGTGCCATCAGCAGTTGGTCTAGATATACTGGGATGTATTATTTCTCTTATCCCTTCCATTTTTATGTATGGAGATAATTATGTTTAAGAGCCACGTAAATAGAAAATCCACATTATCTAGAAATCCTCTGCTCAACACATGTACTGTCTGGCCTGGGTTCCTATTGATAGATGACCCTTTCTATGGTCCACTGCTGTGCTCCCTGTTCCTAGTAAATGTACACATCTAGAAAGGAGCATAATGCGGTATGGAGCCCTAAGCTGGCATTCTCTCTTCTATTTGACAACAGAAATATTCAGTGATTATAGGGATGATCCAAATGCTCTTTAGTATACTCCTTGTGGAAATATGTTTGAGAAAAAGTCTTTGATCAATGATCAATAAATCAGTGCTATTCATCTTCTCCAAAGCCAGAAAATCAGTAGGACCAGAGTAAGATTTGCTTTGAAGTTCAGCTCTGGAAACATTCACTCACAGAGAGGTGAAAAATTACAGATCCAAGAGTGCTGAAGTATACTTTTTTATACTGAGATTTCTCTTTTTGGAGTAGATTTTTCCATGTTTCTTCCATGCTGTTCTTCCAGCTGCTTTGGTCCCTGAGAGTTATTAACACTGATTGAAAGCCAAATTTTGAGTTGTCCTTTCTTAAGTGTGTTGTAAAAGCATCTTGCTTTGATGAGCTTCTCTGTAGGTGAGGTTTTCTTGACACTACTAATCTTTCTGCTTTAGGGGTTGTAGAAACCTAAACTTGGCTACCTTTTACATTTACTTATTTCTACCTAGAAAGTAAAAATTCCTTGGCCCTTGAATAACTCTTTTGGAGAATCTGGAAGTGCTATTCTGTAGGAACTGGCTGTAAGGGCTCATTCTTCACCAAAGGTCTATATATGTAAAAAGAAAGCACGCGCAAGAAAGAAATGTGTTTCACCTTAGGAAGGAGTTTTCATCTAGATTTTTATTACACATGCATATACATGCATGCATGGACACAAACATTAAATGTCCTTCTCCTACAGTCAATAGTTATGCACTTGTGCACTATTGACTTGCTCTACTCACTCTGGTCTCTACCTCTACCAAAGGAGTGGAGTTCGGGTTCTCTGGCAAATGGCAAAGAGCCCCCAGGGCATGATGGTGTGCCTTGTTCCCTAAGGTTTTGGAGGAAGAAGAGGATATCCTAGTCTATGCAGATATTCAGGTGAGACCATAAGAAGCCTTTAAGGGAAATGGTAAAAAAAAGTCACCACTCCCTTGCTCCATGCTCCACCCCAAGGTCTTCCACCCTCCTTACCTACTTCTTTCATTCGACAGGCCTGGTGAATGATATCAGAGTGTAGGTGTGTTCCATATATCTTCTGAATTTACAGGAAGTTTTACGTTGTTTTGTCTTTCACAATGCCACATTTCTTTAGGGGCTGGATCAAAAATTTAGACAAACTCCTTGAGCAGAGAGCCTCTGCCTAGCGTGTATGCAGTCCACACACCCAGAGCAGTGGTGACCCACAGCTCTTCAAGCAGATTCTCTCTGGACTCCCCCCTATGACCTTGAGGGAAGCTTGATAGTTCTCTCACGTCTTTCCAGCTCTGGAGTCCCTTCTGTCTCCTCAAGCAGACTCAAATAAAACTTCTTTTTTAGATTTGTCAATGAAGAATCATACTTGCAACTCAGTAAGCAAATGTCTTTTTGCCTTTTGTTTTTTTTGCTGTCATTTTTCATTGCCTGCTGAGATCTTGATGACAATCTGGGTATCTTTCCCTCCAGCTGCAGCCATCCTCTTGGTGCTTCCATTTGAATCACTCTCAAGTATACTGTTCCTGAGAGATATAGATAACTAGCCTTAGGCCATGATACTGCTTTTGGGAGCAGTGCCAGCTTATGCAGATACTGTTTCCTGATCCTGAATTTCTAGTTCCCATTGTTGCTTTTTCATCTGTGATGGTACAACTGTTTGTGTGGTTGTGGGATGGACAAGACTGTGCTTCACCAGGGTTAGTTATTATATAAAAAGTTTATTTTTAAAGCAGTAATGTTTAGAATTGTCCATTTTTTGCGCATATTTTTGCAATTCATTGGGTCATGTCTCTTGTTGGGTCACACCTGGAATCAAAAGACCTAGAGAACTGAGGCACAAGGCTGTTTATGAAGGGCTTACCCCTGAAATGTATGAAAATGCTCTCACAATGGCTGCAAGTTTATTAAGTATCATTGAATATAATAAGAATACATTTACCAACCTAACTGATATAGAAAACCAAACAAATCTCATAAAGAAAAAATACCTATTTTACCATTATATTCCTATGCGGGAATGAAAGGATATTGAAAAGGAAATGGATAAGAGCATTAACAGTGTAAAGTACTGGCATTAGAAGGCCTTATTTATTAATGTGTTTTTACAAGCCTTGAAGAGTTTGTGAAGAATCCTGCTACTACTCATTCCTTTGAACCCAAGTACTCTGAGCATCCAAAGGGAAAGAATTATCCTTTCTCTCTGTGGTTTATATAATGTAGGTTAGAATTTGCTGCAGTTGAACAGTAATATGAAAAGCATCTGACATCCTTAGTAGTAACCTGTTTATAGCACCAGGATAATCAGTATTTCTGAATAAGTTTGTTTATATTTACACAAATACAAATTGAAAAAAAGTGGTACCAAGCCCTGTTATTTCTCCTTGAATTAATTACTGTGTTTTTAAAGTCAATTACGAAATACTTTCTACTTTGCTTGTATACCTCCAAGTACAGGTATCTGAACCTCTGTCAAAATATTCAGTTCTACTTTTTTAGGCTTTACTCTTTACCTTCAATGCAAATACATAGAGTGGGGTGATATACACCCTCCTCCTTTATGTAACTTTCCATAAGCCCCACTTCCTTGCCATTAGACCAGGGTACGACATGGTCCTGGTAAACAGCAAGCTCAATATGAGTGGTGTGTTGCAGCAGTAAAGAAAGCCAAAAGGATGCCGGATTGCATCAACAAAGTCATCGCCAGCAGAGATGAAGAATTCATTATCGCACTCTACTCAGCACTTGTTGGGTCACACCTGGAATACTGTGTTCAGTTTTGGTCCCCGCTATAAAAAAAGATGTGGACAGGCTGGAGTGGGTCCAGAGAAGGGTCACAAAGATGATCAAAGGACTGGGAAATCTGCCATATGAAGAAAGGCTGAGAGAGCTGGGTTTGTTCAGCCTTGAGAAAAGAAGGCTTAGGGGAGACCTTATGACTATGTTCCATTATTTAAAGGGTGGCTACAAACAAGGTGGACACTCCCTGTTTACGAGGAGTCACATGGAAAAGGGGGGGCGGATAATAGGTACAAGTTACTCCTGTGGAAATTCTAATTGGACACAAGAGGAAAATTTTTCACAATGAGAAGAACGAACCAATGGAATAATCTCCCCAGGGAAGTGGTGGATTGCCCATCATTGGACGCTTTTAAGATTCAGCTGGACAGGGTGCTGGGCCATCTTCTCTAGAGTGTGCTTTTACCAAGAAAGGTAGGACCAGACGATCATTGAGGTCCCTTCCATCCTGGTATTCTATGATTCTATGATTCTATTATTCTGTGACATCATGTCAAGATAGACAAACAAATCACTAATTGGGGAATACAGGACAGCCAATTCTTACCTTTAATAGACAATACAGAATCCACATTTGGTATGTCAGCATTCTAACAATCTTTTGAATTAGGAATTCCATTCTCAGGACTGAAGTCTAGGTCTAGGTAAGGTCTAATCTGTATCCACGTCCACTGCTATCTCCCTGGTAAAGGATCAGAAGGATCATTTAGCTATTTCACTTGATTCTATGAAAGGGATTGTATGGAACACCTGCTACCAAACTCTTAAGAACAAGAACTCTTAAGAACCTTAAGAACAAGCTCCCCAGAAAGATGAGATGCTTCAGTCTTAGCAAAGAGCTGTATGAACATGTGTCACGTTGCAACATGACATTAAAATGTTCCTAAGTGGGAGAATATTCAGGTTTGGATTTGAACTTCAGGATTCAGACACATTTCTGATTTTATGATATGTTGAAGTCATACAATATGCTGCTTTGGTTTTGTAAGCCTATTGCCTCACTTAGTTAACCTAATATACTTGCTTCTTGATACATGGCAACACAGAAGGAATTAATTATTGTAATGAATAGTAATACTGGTATTACAGGGTTTCCTAAAAATGTATCACATGAATTACTTAATAGAAAGCTAATACAGTCCCAAATGATAAGTAATACGTTTATTTGCCTGTGAAAATAAAAAAAAAGAGTTATTACTAGTATAAACTTCATACCAGCGAACACAAAAATTTTGCATGTGATTACATCTCTTCAAGCAAATCTCTACAACAGCCTAGTATCAGTAGTCAGTCAGTGGGTCTAGTTCTACTTTGTGAGAGTCTACCCTCTAACAGCAGGAATTGCTCACATTTATCTGAGAGGAGTACGCTTCTCTAAGTTATTAGTTCATAATAGCAGAGAGAGGACCAACGAACTGTTAGGTCTAACTATTAAGCACTAGGGGACAGGAAGTCTCTCTTACGCATCGACCAGGTCAATTTATCTGTACCACTCTTCAGTTTCTGTCACATCAACACAATAGTCTTTTACAGAAAGGATACTGAGGGATGAAAGAGAGCACAACTCTGTAACCAGTTAAATGGTTTCATTTAACAGGTGTTCATAACTATACCAAACAGAGGGGAAAAAAGGCAATATGGAGACAAAATGAAAAATACAGTGATAAAATTAGGTGGCATTTACTGTGGTTTTGTATGTGTTTTTCATAACTGATTCTTTAAAACATTATTCCTGTTGTTTGATGAATGGATAAATGGGGATTTTTTGTGATTTGTTGAGGTTGCCTGGAACTTCACAACTGGAAGGTTGTCCCTGCTTGGCAGGACACAACGGCTCTCTACTTCTGCTAGCAGTGGTGAGCAACCACAGTAGATCCTCATAGCAAAATGGCTGGCACTGAGGAACTGATAAACACCTTATATTCATGTGTGTGTGTGTGTATTTGCTCCTGACTAACTCTAATCCAGTCCAATGGCCTTACATCCTGTTAGCACTTGGAGTGTTTTAGATGCACTCCTGAAGCGCTTCTTTACATTCCAAGACCTCCACAAAGCAAATCAAAGTGTGTTAAGTGGGGAAATAAGGAAATTTCCTGCAAAAGCACACTCCAAAGTGACCGTTAGATTTTATGAACTCATTTAGCTAACTGTCATTATATTCAATGCCATCCCTATAGCCAAACCTCCCAATATCTACTTTTACTAATAACTAGTTTTATTTGTATCACAAGAAATGTGGATCTTGCAGTTGACTTCCCATTCTACTGAAATCAATGTTAGTTGTGATATTACTTAACAGGAACAAGATATTGACACCAGAGGTCTCATAGCTCTCTACTTTGGCAGTACACCTCAGTCCATTCATCCAAGTCATTTGATTATTGCATTAGTATCAAGTTATGAGAATCAGGCCAGAGGACTCACAGTTCCATGCTCAGTTTGCTGCAGGGATTTACTGGGTATACTTTTCACACTTACATTTCTTAGGATCACTCGCTTGTCCTTGAACTACTGTTTCTGGGCTCATAAACGACTGGACTTTGGCATCTACCTCACCATCATATACTAGAGATAAATAGCTGTCATATCTGGATCTATTTGTCTGTCTTGTGGGTTCTTACTGAGGACTTCAAGGTTGTTAAGAAGCAATGGGAAAACACAGCAGCAATTTGTAGCTTCTGAAATAAATGGATGTTTTCCAGTTCATGGCTTTGAGCATGGCTTGGGGCCAGGGTGCCTGTAATATATTACTGGTCAACAGCAACCAAATCTCTATACTTTCATTACTTTGACAAAATAGCATTACTGGACCCAGACACAGGATGGTTTGACATGTTCTTTAGTCTTGCCAAAAATGGGCTGTAGAAGGAAGCTGTGATACTGGACACAATTCTGCTCTCATTAAATTCAGAGATATTTTTCACATCTACCTTGCTGCAAAAAGAAAACGTATATCTTATGTGTGATAGTAGTCTGTCCATTAAGCTATATTTAGTAAGGACAATATCTGATTTTATAGCTGAGTCTTGGACTCAACTGGATTTTTTAGGTGCTAGCCATGCTGCAGCTCCTCTGCTTCTTTATTGCATTGCAAACCAGGCCAGGTGCCTGAAATACTAGTTTCATGAGGTGAAAATTTCTTTAACCAAAAAGTCACCTCACACCAAAAAAAAAAAAAGGAAAAAAGTCATTCTCATTATCCGTGAATAACAAATTTTTGAATTTGTTAAACTTACACAAAGTGATGAAATATTTTATTAAATTCCTTGCACTTATCCTAGCACTATAAAGGGGAAAAAATCAATCTCCCCTGTGAAGGCAGGGTATGGGAGGAGAAACACTGCACACGATATGTTTATAAGAGTGAGATCTAGAGAGTGAACAGAATGAATGAACAGGGTTTTAAACCTTTTTTTCACTTTCCTTAAGCCACCCCGATGGTTATTTCAGGTTATAGCACTATTGTAATCCAGCCAAAAGGAAAAAGGAGGGAAAAAAAAGCATTTTCTTCTGAATGGTACTCTCCATGACCAATAATATCAGTGCCTGCAGTTTTCTTCAGTAATTTTTTTTTCTTCTGGTTTCCTTGTGTATGGAACATCAATTTCAGCTTGAAATTTTAAAGTGATGTGACTCAGTCAGACAAAGAATTTTTTTTTTCCATGGTCACTTAGACAGAGGTACAGTAAGTGAATTTACTGTTTGTTTTGCTTGTTATTTTTTTTGAGATAAGGACGATGGAATATCTGTAGTTTAATAACTTGAAAGCCTGAAAATGAATGCCTGAAATTATAGTAGTGTCCTCCCAGGAACACTGAAAAGGATCAAAAAATGAAAAGGACAAAAATTGTTTGAAAATACATAATCCAGAATGATAATGGTTCCATTTGATGCTCACTTGAAAACACTTTAATGGCTTTTTTCAAATAGTTCTGTTTCAGTTGTCTTCCTTGTTTTTCTACTTCAGCTTGGTTCAGTGCAGCTGGATGACTTTACTTAGGCACAGCCCTGCTCAATATAGTGATTAGCACCCTGAAGGAAAAGAGCAGCTGTCAAACATGCTAAGAGCTTCTACATCAACTTATTTAGTTATAAAAAGCAGTGTAGGTTTTTACAAAAATATGGGTTTAAAATCAGACTTCTACATTTGTACTCATGGTACTCATGTACTCATACAAGGCCTGGTCATGAGTTTCCGTCAGCACAGGGAGCTGCTGCATGCCTGGCACTTATAAAAAACAGGTCATGACCACCAGCCTAAACAACCTAGAGTGGGTATGATTTAAAAAATCTCTTTTTGAAAACCTTGTGTACAACCAAAAAACCAATAATATGTAAGCAGATAGATGCAAGTAATATTCACATTGTCTTTTGGACTTTTGTGCTATGAGACTTTTCTACTGTATTTCTCTCCAACAATATAAGGAAAACTCATGACTTCAGACAAAGAGAATTGGCAGGTTAGATGACTTTACAGGTTTTTAAACTTGTACCTCATTATTTAAAAAACCCAAACCCTTAGAAGCAAAAATGTGAGGATCATAACATTCAGTTAAACACAAACAAAACCCAATCTGACTGATTTCTTCAGCTAATTAGTTATTAATGATTGCAAAATTGATTTGACTGTGGAGATGGTTTTGTTATGACCCAGAATTTATTAGGATAATTTGTGTTTCATTTCACTTTAGTTTTTTTCAGAATGTTTGAAAAAATCCCTTTATTTTTTCACTACTACCTTTGTTCCCTTTTTCTATTTTAATTTGACGAATAACACTGCTAAAAAGTAAAGCCAAAACCAAGTCTGCCTTCATATTCTAACGTAATGTTATTGAAAAATAGAAAATGTTAGTTCTGTTCCACGTAACTTTCTTCTGCTTCTAGTTGACAATGACAAGAACAAAAGGTTGTGGTATGACACATTCTTAGTTCTGAACCTTCATTTTCTGTATGAAAAAGTCAATAGGAACAGATAGCACTTGGATTCTGAGTTGTCTGTAAGCTTCCTAATTAGTTCCAGGATTAATTTAAGATGCCAGTGATAAATTTTAAAGCCTTGCATAGTTTTCTTGCTAGAATCCAGCATGACATTTCAAGTTCACTGAATCATCCTGTGAATTTAAAACTAGCCTGGCAAGGCAGGCAGAATGGTTTAGGGTTCTGTGGCCATCTGTCCTTGACTTACTCTGTATGTCATGCATAACTTGAAATTAAAAAATCCTATGAAGCTATAACTTCATTTTCAGAGCATATTCATTATGATCCCTCTATTTTGAAAAATAAATTTAGCTATTTCTTTATATATATATATTTCTTATATATATATGTAAGAAAATACTTGTGTACATGCACAAACACATTCGTTTTTATATGTATTCCAATATTCACTCAGAGTATTGCAGAGATAAACAATAGTTTTGCTTTTCTTCACAATTTACAATTTTTCTCCTTCCAAATAAAAGTCATCTCCTGTGGCAGCAAACAGCCTCTGTAATACATATATGACATTTATTTCAGCAAATGGGATCGCACAAAAGTAGTCACATGAGTGAGCAGAGATAACTGAAAGCAGAATAAAAAGTAAATTGCTGGAAAAAGCTGAAAAGAACCTTCACATCTGCAATTTCTAGGTAATTTTCCAGCTGTGGTATTAGCAAGGTGCTGTCAGCATGCATAGTACAGATTTTTGCTTGTGCTGGACTATTCACTTATAACATATTACACATAGTTTTGAAGTTTTGGTTGCCATTGTTTGCTGTGCTGTACATCAGAAGTATTGAAAAGTAAACAAAACATGGGATATTCTATGATGCAGTCTTAAAATTTCATACCATTAGCAATTTAACTATTTTTCTCTTCCTGTAAAATATAGCGTCATAAATTATGAAACCATTTGTTCTTTCTTATACTTTCCATGATTTGTCTTCAGTGACTTCAGTCTGTGACTTTCCTAGGCTTTCCACATCGACAGCATGAATGATGCTTTCTTCCCAAAGCCACCTAACTACCAGAGGGCAGTGTGACAGGAAAGCAATTGCTGAATTATTCCAGTTTTGCCCTTTAAGAAAAGAGCTGGGGAGTGGAATGAACCTGGAAAAGTAGTACCAGAAGTAGTACTATCAAAGTGCTTCACTTCATAATTTGATTTGTGATAATCAGTGGGGGAAAAGGGATTTTCATACATCTTTTCGTTCTTTCCTCTGCATTTGGAAAAAATCCTTTTTTTCTTAAGTACATCCATAATTACATTTTTATATTTACCTTCCCTCACATATTGACAGTTTCCAGCTTACCAACGAGTTTACTTCAGCTTAACAATTAATCTGATTGTTTTCTAAAACTTCTAGAACCAGTTCTTAAATTCATGGACAAAAAACCATTTTAATTGTGAAGTTTCACCTCTCTCTTTCCATCATTAAAGAATCGGTAGGAGGTTTTAGAAAATGAAGAAAATATTTCTGATGGCTGACTTGTAAACCCTATTTTCTGTTCGAGTGTGTGTGATCAGTGTAGAGGTCCAAATTTTAAAAAGAATGAACATCACTGATGTGCTGAAATCAGTAACATCTGTCTCACTTATAATTCTCATTTGAATGTGACATAAGATGGTGTTCATCAGTAATTCCTGCCAGAAGAGTAAATTTAGGCCTAGGTGGAAGTCTACTCTTCGCAATAGCCCAGGGTTCCTTGCTAAGGATATGTCAGTTTGGATTAAGATAAGGGAAGTGTGGAGGACACAAAGCCGCTGTCATCCCCAGGAAACACATTAAAAAGTTAATCCTTTCTTAGAATTAAAGTTGGTGTGGATTCTTCTCTATAAAAGAAGCTGTTATGAAGACTTTCAGCAAGGCCAAACCACCATGCTCAACTCACGTGTCTGCACAGTGCCGGTTCAGTGTTTCCATCTGGCACCAGCTGTTCCTTTCTTTTTTCATATTGCAAACAGTTGGACTCAGATTCAGTCCATTTAATGTAAACTGAGGAACCTAAATTAGGACCCTGATCACCCTCAGCTTTCTTTGTAGTCAAACACCTTTAATGTGCATTTCAGTTCTAAGATGAGCTAATTGCCCTCTGGAGGTATTTTCTGTCCCTCCATTCCCTACAGGGAACTGGAGAAATGTGTTTCCAATTAAGTTGCCTTCTGGAGATGGCTAAAATTAGGTGGGATATACTGGTAAAAGTCTCTTATCACTTCCTCGCTTCCTTTCCCTCCAGCTTCTTTGTTTATTTAAATTTCACCTTGTGGTTTTCCAGGAATAGTTCTGGACAGTGGTAATACTACACAGAACAAATTTTTAATTACTCCAGTGACAAAAAAAATCAGGTTCATGCCCTAGAAATATTAGAACTAGATGAAAAATTTCGTCAAAATCACAAAATTCTATGGGCTATAGTTAAGATGCCTCATTTGAAGTATCTGAGACAGATCCTCAATTAAAATATATTAAAATAAATATGTGATCTGCACTTGCCAAATAAACTTTTAGGAGAATTTAAAAAGAGAATGGAAGTACAATAATGACCACAGTCCTGTTAATTCTTTTAATTGTAAGTAATGTAAGTAGATATTATATTTGGAAGCTCTCCCTGTGCCTGTTCTGAAAATAAATCCTATAAATCTTGTAGGATCTAGACTTAACATTTTAATTAGAGTGTACATGGGGAGGTTCTTAGTCATCCATGCCTTTATTTTAAACTCTAATTTTTATGCAAACTTGTTATTTTAAAAATGTTATGAGCCACTGGGTTTCCTTAAAGAATTGTTAAAGATCAATAAGTCTCCTGTGGAGCACATATTTTATTACTTTTAAAGACAATTTCTTTTTGTAGAGCAGTGTTTTGGTTCCAGGACTTGCATACATGAAGTATATAAAAATTGAAATCAGCCATTTTTCTAGTGCCATTTCCCCCTTTTTATGGGAAAAAACATAAAATGAAATCAAATGTATCATTAAGCAATAACATTAAAATGCCATCTACCACTAGGAGCATATGGATCGTAACTTGTTTCATCATAACTTTGTGCACTTAGATTTTGTCATTGGCTTCATAACTTTTGGAGCTTTGTTTAAGTTTTATCATTGCTAATCTACCATAAATTAAAAAGGTCCAATCTTGAATTTTTAATCACCTACACCTGTCCTTATGAGCTTCATTTTCTGGAGCTCGTTTTCCATAAAATGGAGCTGTATTTTTTCAGGAAGATAATTCTTTCATTGTGTTTTTTGAACTGAGTTTATTCAATAGGGGTCCCTTCTTTTACAAAAGCTTTCTAATTTTGTGAGAGTTCTGCTGGGTAAATGTACAGAGGCTCAATTATGAAGGAACGAGGTAGCAGTTTCAGTTAACAGCACATCATCTTTATGACTGGCAAATGCTGGAGTGTGTTTCTGTGTTGGTTAAGACAGCGAAGGCGAGGAAAAAACACAGAAATCATAGAAGAAACTAGGATTCATCTTTCCTAAGACCCTATCTAAACACCAATTTAGAGATCAACCTGGAGACTCCTGTAGAAAAGTACGCAGCTACAGAGAGTGAATCATCATTTCCTAAAGTAGGGAAAAGATGAAGTCAGATAAATAATTTATGAAGATGCCTAATTTTCTCTGTTGAGAAAGGAAACCTCTGATTAGCACACATACTTTGGATGACTTCTTCAGGGTCATAATATAACACTGTGTATCTAAATTTTTTATCACTTTTAAGCTTAGGTGATTGTAAAAAACAAACCCAAATACTTCTGAGGAACTTACACTTCTGATGAAGACGTGGGTTTTTGCGAGCAGGTAAAACCACACAAATTTGTTTTGTGATCAAAATTATTCCAACAAAGCATTTTATTGTCAAGGCAGAACTGAGGATAATTTACAAATCCAAGTATTTAATTGTCAAACATCTCTGTCTGAACTTTGTAGTTGGTCACCGAAGTAGAACAACATTTTCTATTTGACTAACCTATCCAAAGTATCACTATTTTCATGTAATCATAGAAGCCCCCCAAAGTACATTTGTTTTTGCATGGAACAAATTTCTGCAAGCAGTTCTGTGGACATTCAACAGATAAAATATAAAGCAATGCATGTATACAGAAAAGCAAATATAACTACAACATGGAAGTATGAAGCTGAAGTACATATTCTAACTTTACACTTATTTTGCACATTGTTTTCCTTGTTGTTTCCTTTTTTTCAAGTGACTTCTGCTGCTAAGATCAATATGCCAAAGAAACTCTGCACGAGTACACAGAGCAATTATGAAATACTCTCTATTTTCATACAATCATAGAATGATTTAAGTTGCAAGGGACCTTAAAGATCATATAGTTCCCACTCCCTGCCATGGCCAGGGACATCCTCCACCAGACTAGGTTGCTCAATGCCCCATCCAGTTTGGTCTTGAACACTTCCAGGGATGGGGCATCCACAACTTCTCTGGGCAATCTGGGCCAGTGTTTTACTACCATCATAGTGAAACATTTCTTCCTGATATCTGCTCTATATCTACCCTCTTCCAGTTTGAAGCCATTACCCTTTGTCCTATCACTACATGCCCTTGTAAAAAGTCCCTCTCCAGCTTTCTTGTAGGCCCCCTTCAGATACTGGAAAGCTGTCATAAGGTCTCCCTGGAGCCTTCTCTTTTCCAGGCTAGACAATGCCAACTCTCTCAGCCTGTCTTTATAGGAGAGGTGATAAAGCCCTCTGATCATCTTTGTGGTCCTCCTCTGGACCCACTCCAACAGGTCCATGTCCTTCTTATGNGAATTTCATGAGGTTTGCATGGGCCTACATCTCAAGCCTGTCCAGGTCCCTCTAGATGGCATCCCTTCCCTCCAGCATGTCAGCTGTTCCACTTATCTTGGTGTCATCGGCAAACTTGCTAAGGGTGCACTCAGTTTCGCTGTCCATGTTGCCAACAAAGACGTTAAACAGCACTGGTCCCAATACTGACCCTTGAGGAACACCACTCGTCACTGGTTTGCACTTGGACATTGAGCTGTTGACCGCAACTCTTCGAGCGTGACCATCCAGCCAGTTCCTTACCCATCGAGTGGTCAAATCCATGCCCCTCCAATTTAGAGACAAGGATGTCATGTGGGACAGTGTCAAATGCTTTGCACAAGTTCAGGTAGATTATGTCAGTTGCTCTTCCCTTACCCACCAATGCTGTAACACCGTTGTAGAAGGCCACATTTTCTGAACAGCTACTTCATGTCTGTTTGAGTTTGTTTGACCTTCGTTTTAATCATTTAAGCATGGGTTCTTGTTACATATAACTGATGTAGAACACTTAAAATTTTTTCTACTTGTTGATACATAATGAATGGCTGAGATTTCATGCATGTATTGAAATAATCTGTTAAAAATGCTTGTAGACTCCTCCGGAGTTTGTAGTTATGAGAGGCATAAAAATCATATCTTCATATAGTTCCAGTCCATGCGTGATTCAAATAGATTTATTTATGTGTTCAAGGGCAGTATATTATAGGCTTTTTGTTGAACTTGAGGAGACCAAAAGACCAAGCAATCAATAAAGACTGATTAACAGGAGTGACAGCAATCTAAAGGAAGATAATCCTCTGAAATCCTTTTAGGCTTTTAAGATATATGGAAACAGTTCTGCAAGCAAAATTGTGATCTTCACCTTTTTGTTCTCTCTCCTTCTGTAGAGTGGCACTGCATTAGTTTATAGTTTTAGGACCTGACTTGTTCAAATCCGTGATTTCACTTTTAAATTTATCAATAACAATGGCAAGTTTATATACAAGAAATATATATATTATGTATTTTGTATATACATACATAGTTCTGCTAATCTCTGCCTTTAAACTGTGCAATTTATTTTTTTAACTCTCATTTTGAAAACTGAGCAGCAGTGTGTTTCTGAGAACAGCGAAAGAGGGAAGAGGGACACAGAAAATCAGGCAAGGACCTTGAAATTATTGTCAACTGTAGGTTTGTTGGATTTAGTTTTATGTTTCTTAAATTTTCTACAGCCCAAATAAATGATATACAATAATAAAAGAACGTGAGAACATCTTACATTTCATCAGTTTTCATAATTCTTGAAATGCAAAGAATTTATTATAAAATGTATAGTAGTAAGATCTTGCATTTAGCTTTCTACCCTGGTGGCACTACACGCTTGTCAGCTGCTGAAGTCTGAGCCGATACTTTTTTCTTGCCAGACATACACATTTGTTTATAGTCACAACAAAAAAGACAAAGGACACAAGCAACTTATTTTGCCTGTCTCCATGCTATCATCATATAGCTTAATTGGAGCTTTATATCTAAAGTCAGATTTTCCTTTAACTTAAAAATGTGCTTTTTGAACAATGCAGAGCATGTTGTTTCTTAATTATGCACCCAGGGAGTGCAAAAGTTCAAAAGAGGACTGAGGTTTTGAAGAAAGAGCATTTTTATTTTTGACCTCTAGCATGAAAAGAAGCCTTTTTTAAAAAAAGATTGCATTATTTACCAGAGCTGCAGGGAGTCGGTAACTCATACACCAACAAATTATTCAACATTTGATGATCTATTTCTTTTGCTTTGGCAGAACTTTTCATCTGCCTCTGTTGTATTAATGGCAGTGGGTTTGAAATCGTGTATTTGCAATGTCTACTGAAACCAAGTGAACTCTGCTTGTTTTCATGTCATTTGGTTCAGCTTCAGTATTTTCAATGTATAGCAAGGCATTTTCTCAAAGCTAATGATAACTCACTGTAAATATGTCCATCTCTGTCTTCCTGGGAGCTGGAAATACTTTTTGACTGTGAGCATTTATTATCAGTAGGACAAACAGGGTAGCAAGCTTGTCACAGTGAGAGCTTCTTTGCCTGTTCTACACTAATAAGTATTTCAATTTTGTAACACAATAAAAAATGACTTTTTCCTGCTTGAGGAGAGGATCATTAGGTGATTCATTAATGGTATATGTTAAGGACAAACAAATATTTTGCTCCTGGGTCTTGGGCATTAACTTCTGCCGTGCATTCTCAGAAAAGTCAGTCAGGCACAGCCCAGTTTTTGGAGCACTGGAGTCTTCTGGAGTAGTGGACAAGGCTCACAGTGAAGCAGTTTGGACTTTCCTAGGAGATTCCCAAAGTGAACAACCAGTTAATCGGCTTCATCAGGGAAGACCAAGGGATGTCATGTACAACAGTCAGGGGAGTTTAACCATTCTGAAATCAGGCACATACGAAGCTATGACTGTTGAGACATAGTTTTCTTTGTGGTATTTGTTCATTCAGCATTCAGATGTGAACTTCTTTGAGGATCTTAAGAAACTTGAAAGACACCAGTCTGTGTGAAAGCCACCAGACTGCCAGTCTGTTACACAGGTGTACTCCAAGTGCTTGCACATGAAATAGAAGAAATATGGCCATTCTAGTGGATGTCAATTATCAGGCACATTTGAGCTCTCCATCAGAGACACAGACATTAAAATATTTTATAGGGGCAAGTATCCTTTACCTTCTATTACAAGTATACTCCTAGAGCTAGATGGCTATAATATTTTTTAGTAGATATATTATCTACTGAGAAATGCAGCTCTGCAGAGACTGCATATATTTGCAAATTGAGGTCAATTTTGGGAAAGCTTTGTCAAAAAAAAAAGGTTTTAGTTTTGCATTTTCAAATGGGAGTTATCTTTTTCAGGGTGATGTTTTCATAGAATCACAGAGTGGTCAAGGTTGAGAAGGATGTCTGGGGGTCAACTGGTCCAATCTCCCTGGTTAAGCCAAGTCATCTACAGCAGGTTACCCAGGGCCGTGCCCAGACAGCTTCTGACTGTCTCCATGGAAGGAGATCCCACAGCCTCCCTGGGCAGCCTGTGCCAGTGCTCAATCACCCTCGCAGTGAAAAAGTGTTTCCTGCTGCTCAAGCAGAACCTCCTGTGTTTCAGTTTGTGCCCGTTGCCTCTGGTCCTGTCACCGGGCATCACTGAAAAGAGTCTGGCTCTGCCTTCTTTATGCCCTCCCTTCAGGTATTTATCTACATTAATAAGATGCCCCTAAGCCTTTTTTTCTCCAGGTTGAACAGTCCTAGATCTCTCAGCATCTCCCCACAGGAGAGGTTCTCCAATCCTTTCATCATCTGTGTCGCCCTTCACTGGACTCCCTCCAGTAGCTATATATCTCTCCTGTATTGGGCAGACCTGAACTGGACACAATACTCCAGGTGTGTCCCCATCAGCAGCGAGTAAAGGGGCAGAATCACCTTGCTTGTCGTGCTGGCAACACTCCTCCTCATGCAGCTCAGCTTTCTTTGCAGCAAGGGCACGTTGCTGGCACATGTTTAACCAGGTGGCCACCAGTATACCCACGTCCTTTTCTGCAAAGCTGCTTTCCAGCTGGTCAGCCCACGGCATATACTGGTAGTTGGTGTTGTTGCTCCCCAGGTGCGAGACTTTGCACTGCCTGTTGTTGAACTATTCTGAAAATTATAACTTTAAAGCAAGGATTTAAAGGTCATAAAGAAAAGGGAATTAAAGGCTTCATTTGGCTTTATTTGACCTCACATAATATTTGTCAGTTTATTCATTGTGCTAAAAAAATGAAAAAAAAAATTTGGGACTCTTCTAGGATATTTCTTTTTTGCACCCTTCTTTCTGATATTTAGAGATTCCTATAGCAAGTCAAATATTAGAAAATGATATGACAATTTTAGAACATGAGACAGCAATTTTATTGTCTTGCTAGTAGAGACCGATGAGAAAAAGTATTTCCTCTACATTTAAGCAGCCTAACCTGGTAGTAGGATACAATTTTCCATACATTTGAAGAGAACAGCTATTGTGTTTAACTGGAGAGCTGCCAGCCATTGTACCACCTGCAACCTACATGTGATCGGCATATTTCATTTAGAAATATCCTCCACATGTTTTATCCTTACAACTTCATTTAGGAATTGATATCATGCTGCTTGCATAGGTGTTCCTCATGTGGGAATCTAAGAGCAGGTATAAAGCAAAATTATACAATAGGGAGATATCTTCTTCCATATCTATACAATGGTATTTGCCAAATCTGCTTTAGCAAAATTCTGACAAAAGAATAATGATGGAGAGGATGGGGGGGGAGTGTCTCAAATGAGAAAAGATAAACAAGAAGTCTAACAGTAAGTATTTCAAATAACAAAAAGACTGTCAGGGCTTTTGATAAATTAGAATTTTATCATCAAATAAAGCATGGAATAGTTTTTCTCCTAGTTATCTCATTAAACTTCTCTATAAAATCAGTTTTGATTTACAATATATAAAGGTTTTGAATAACCACCTTGTCCATAAAATTTGTTAATTCTGATAGTCTAGCAAATTTCTGCATATGTATAGTAATAAAACTGTTACGATAAACTAAGACAAAAATGTTTAGAATTCTGAAGATTATTCATCTCTTTATGAAATATGACACTTTCTTTTTGAATATTTGGTATGTGAGATGAGGAAATTACTTGAATCCCTGCCTGTATTATTTTTTATTTCTTTCAATGCTATTGTTACAACATTTTTTTTCTTTACAAGCAAAAGACCTCTGAACAAATCAAATCTCTAATGACAATTGAGTTTGTGCTCTGAGTTTACAACTATCAAATAAAACAAAGGGCTGAAAATTGTTTCTCTGGATAGAAAGCAGACTACTATTTATTATATACGAGGCATTAATTTTAAGGACAAAGTTTTGATCTTGGGAACACATTTATTCTTTCTTGCATTTTATAATGTCTGCATGAAGAGGAACTTCTTTCTTGTTTGATTAAATCAGCTTTATGTGAGGACAGGAGTGAAGCTGGAACTCTAAAGTGGTGTTTGTGCTTTCATTGAACAATGAATTAACCAGTATTGCACATGTATCAGTTTTGTAGTCTCAGTGATAGTTTCATGGTGATAGTTTCATGAGGTTCCTGTCTAATATAAATAAATATTGTTTGACCTTTCCTACTAATGATGCAGGAATATACAATGGATGGCACTATAAAACAGCCACCATTTTAAAGCTATACAGGGACCTCCATTCATGTTTAAAATGATGGGGTCTTTTCCTTCGAAGATTATAACAAGGGAGTAGCCTAAAATAAGTCATTTAAGCTGCATTAGCATAAAATGATTGCAAATCAGCTGACCATAATGGAAGACCATGTGAATAATTAAGTGAGTGTTTCCAGTTCAAAATTATGACCTTTAAAAAAATTATGTCAGCTAAAACCCATGTTTGTCTGGGGGAAGGAGGTGTCTCTCCAAAATGAAAATCTGGAATTAATGTTTTATTCAAAATGTTCCTTCTAACCTGGAAGGAAAAAAATCGTGCTGAGTCTTTGTAAAAGGAAAGGAAATGAAGTGTAATTTTACCAATCTGTTAATAGAAAGCAAACCCACAAGCTATTTTACATAATAGCTCAAGAATTAGTGTTCTCACTGGAAATCCTGTTGCATTTATTTTTATGAATTATCATTTCCTTGATCACTGGCTCAATCTTAAATAACATGAAATGGCTCTAATGGGACCCAAAAGGCATTATACAGGGGGACAAAAGACCATTGTTACAGTTTCTCTTTCAGTTAATGTTTTATTTCTGATACCAAGAGAACAAGACAAACTGATTGTAAACAAAGAATGCAAACCCTTGCATGAGCTGCTGATATAAGTTTAATTTGCTTGGATGTTTATTCTGGATCTTTTAGTCTCCGTGCCTTCAGAAATCATTATACTTGAAGGGAGAATTTAACACCAGCACAGTCAAGAAAGGAATTGAATTCAGGTTACCCCATATTCTGAGTGAATAACCATAGTGCTATGGACAAAAATGGAAAATTACCTCCTTCCCAGGACCAATTTTTACAGTATTGACATAAAACTTAACTTCTCATATACAGTATTCAGAAAATTTTGATTGAATTTGGAAATATATTTAGAACAAGAAAACCGTTATTCTTTATAGGATGTATTATTTCCCAAATAAATGTGTTTGGATTTAGTTTAATCTTTTCCATCTGAAATTAAAATCAGGGTCTGTATTGCAAAATTTTAACATTTTTAGCATAAATTTAGTTAATATTATTTTCTATCAGCCCAGTCATTCATTTTTCAACCTTCTGTACTGAATTCATTGGTAGATATGGAAGTGTTTTTTTTTTTTTTTTTTAACAAATAAGTTATATGCTGGATCAACCTTTTAAGATTATCTTCCTTCTTTCTTTCCAACTCAAAGGTATAGAGACACTTCTCTGGTTTTGTATTTCTCATATTTAATGAGACTAATTTAATGACTTGATTATCTTTTCTTCCTTTCTACTACCATAGGACACATGCAGATTTCCCTTCTGCATCTTTTACTCTTTCTGATACCAGGAGTTTGACATTTATTAATCTTTGCATTCTGTATCACACAGTTGTCTTTGGAGCTCTGATCAGTATTTAGGATTTTACTTACTTTACAATTCCTGCAACTCGGATGTTGAAATTAGTATAACCTTGGAAATGTCATAATATCTTTTGAAAACAACCTTCATAGTATTTTTGCTGTTGTACTTTGAATAATTTCCGCATTTAATCATAGATGTTATGTTATACTGTCAAGGTAACTTTAGAAATGCCACACAGAATTATAGAGACAAAGTAAATAAAATAAATGTTTCTTTATGATAACTCTGGCAATACAGGCTTTTTCTAAAGCATTACATTGTGAAAAAGTAAATATACAAGAAAAACAATAGTGATGGAAATTCCTCCACATTTTCCTTTCCTGTTATTTTTTGCAGACTTCAGTGCATATCACTGGAGTATTTTTACCCTATTTACAGATCGAAACCACATAAAGATGTGGAGACTTTCCAGATATTTAATCTCAAACTTTAAATTTTTCTTTGCAGAGAGTATTTGATCTAACAAGGAGATACTAATAGCTCTGCCTTTACTTTCTTATGATGAGTGATTCTACTGGAAGCAAATGACTTCTACATTCAGATTGCGCACAACCAGACTATGCTTCTGCTTTCTGTTAGGTAATGGCTTCTATAAGAACAAGATTGATATGTTTAACCCTTAGGTATTCCTTGGAAACCACATCAAAATGTTGGAATAGAAGTGTTTTAGCACAAAGCCTTGTGTTTGATTCAGTTTGTTAGTACTTCCTATAGACCCCGGTCTCCGAGGTTAATGACAGCTGAAGCAAGTTATAGATTGTTGCAATTATATTGTGGTACCATTTTGATGTATATCATAATTTTGGTTCTAATATTTATTGATTAGCACGGTTACATCATCAATATCTAGGGTAAATAAGTACTATTGGAAAAAAGAAGGGAACTGTAAATCCCTAACAAATAGTTCTGAGCATCTTAACAATGGAGCCTAATGTATATCAATGTATCATTTTGTTTCTTTTAATAAATATATATAAGAATGCTATCTATTTGGAATATGCATTTGTGTTTGTGTGTGTTTGTATACACACATATATATATATATAATACATGTACAGCTATCAAAATAGCAACGTGAACAGTGAAACTGGGATGGACAGAACAAATTTGTGAGAACATTCTGGCCAATACGAGTCCCACTACTACTGCAGTGCCTTGTATCTCCCAAATACACTTTTACTACCTCCACCTTTTGGGGAGGAAGACACTACTGTCATTCTCATTATTTATCCAGATTAAACTAGCTACTGCCACTTTTGTATCAACTTATCATACAAATCATATGATTGTGTACTTAGAACGTGTTTACATGTTACCTACTTTACCTTTTAAAATTGTGGAAACTAAATTCCTTGTGATTCCAAATCCCCCACAGCTACTAGTGTATCAGAAAGTATCTAAGAAGGCATGCAGCCTAACCTTATAAGAAGCACAAATTCTTTTCTTCATGCTCCTCAGCTGCTATTCATTAAACTTTTGGTGGCTTCTGATAGAATAGAGGCAAAAATCCCACCAAGCTTTTATCCAAATCATAGAAACTTATCCACTTTCAAAAATATTGCAGTCTACATAATGTTTGTATGTCTTTCTTTCCCATATGTAATATCACTGATTTAAGAATGAGAAGTTATGTTAATACTTCACTTTTTCTTCAACCACTCAACAGAAAGAGCTTTCCCACCGTATACCTCACATATACTTCTCACAGGAGATTCAGTATTTTTTTTATTCAAAAATAGATTTGAGAAGTGATCAGTTCAGAGAAATGTTGCCTTGTCATTAAATAAAGGAATGTTTCTATGGAAAAGTATATTTGGCTAAAAAATACTGCAGGACTGTATAGTTGTTTCTATGTTGCTCTAGGCTCTCAAAGTCCTCAATGGAAATGGACTTCTCTAGACATGATTCAAAGCAAGAGCCAATTTAGCCATTCTGAATTGCCTTACGGAGAAATCACTCTCACACACTGACTACAGATGGAGTTTAGGGAAATTAGAGTCTCAAAGATAAGTAAGCCTTCCTGAATATTCCCTAAGGCCCTCTTGAAAATGTTCCCTCATGACTTTAATGCAATTTATCTTTCCTTCTCATAGATACCTCAGTAATCTTTTGAAATTGCGTTGTGACAGGTGATTTCTTTAGTGAGCATTTTCTGTGTCTAGTTTGGCCATAACAGCTCTACACCAAAATTTACTGCATCTTTGGCCTGTTTTACTCTTTTCCCTTGTTCCAGAGAGATCATTACAAATCTGGAGACTTCTGATGCCTTTTAATATTTTCTGAGCCGTGTCCCCATGTATAATCTATCTTTCTAGCATCTTGATTTTATAAGAACTAGTAATTTTCTCTTCTGGAATCTCTATAACAGACCATTCAAAGACAATGTTATTTGCAAGCGGTGTTGTATGAAATTATAATTATGAATGAACTTTAATGATGAATATAATGTTGATGTGGTTTAACCCCAGCCAGCAACTAAGCACCACACAGCTGCTCGCTCATTCCTCCCCTGGTGGGCTGGGGGAGAGAATTAGAAGAGTCAAAGTGAGAAAACTCGTGAGTTGAGATAAAACCAGTTTAATAAGTAAAGCAAAAGCTGCACACACAAGAAAAGTAAAACAAGGAATTAATTTACTGCTTCCCATCGGCCAGCAGGTCTTCAGCCATCTCCAAGAAAGCAGGGCTCCATCACATGTAACAGTTACTTGGAAAGACAAACACCATAACTCTAAACGTCCCCTCTTCCTCCTTCTTTCCCCAGCTTTATATGATTAGCATGATGTCACATGGTACAGAATACACCTTTCATCAGCTGTCCCGCCTGTGTCCCCTCCCAACTCCTTGTGCACCCCCAGCCTACTCGCTGGCAGGGTGGTGTGAGAAGCAGAAATGGCCTTGACTCTGTGCAAGAGCTGCTCAGCGATAACTAAAACATCCCTGTGCTATCACCACTCTTCCCATCAGAAATCCAGACCATTAGCTACTATGAAGAATATTAATTCCATCCCAGTCAAAACCTGCAGAAATGTTTTCCTAACCCAATGAAGATCTTCAAACTCCATTCAGCTGGCGGTTCTGTATCTGGCACTGGCAACTGCAATTACAGAGTCACTAAAAAGGCCCTTTAGTAGAGGAGTGACAATTACAAGGATCTTCTCACATCATATTAACAAGGAAAGCTTCTACTCTGAGACTTTTCCCTGGCTTAAGACAGTGCTGGTAATTTTTTTCTTCTATGGTTAGAAGTTTATTACTCTATTGTCATGTCTGATTTTTTTTTCTTCAGTAGGAGTGCTATACCTATATATTACTGGTTTACAAAATTTAGTAAGTCCTAGGGGTGAGGCTTTACCCCTGCCAACACTGCATTACCAGTGTTGGTAGTGCGCTTTTGCAGGAGTGTTTTTCTTTCATTCATCAGAATTAGCCAGGATCAATGAGTAGCTGGTAATTTTTAATTACTGTAAACAAAACCATTCTCCAGGCAGTTTCCTGTGCTTAGTCAATGAACCTTCCTTAGCTTTTTTGTCACACTCCGCCTTTGAGGATATGGCCTGTTAAAATGGTTGGGCAACCATCTGAAGAACACAGTTACTAGGGCTGTCAGAAAAAAATAATAAAATTCTTTCTACACCACCAATCCTTTCTGGTTTAATCTGCAGATTAAAATAAAAAATATTTATTTATTTATTTATTTTTCCCCAAGGGTTGCTTTCTATGGGGACACTAATTTTTTTTGTCAAAAATAGCACATAAAAATTGGAAGTTTTCAGCAGAAAAGAATGTAACACAAATATTAATTTATTGATTTATTTGATCTATAGTTTTTGAGGTATTTTGGCAACAGTCACCTACTCATTGGAGGGTTCTCAGCTAGATATATCTCCAAAGTATGCTTTGGCTAGAGATTTCTACAGTGCATCACAGAGACTTTTGGTGAGAGAAGGCTGTAGTTCATCACAGGAGATATAACTTGGTATTATGAGTACTGTGAAGAGAAGACGTTCCTAGGAAGTCAGAGTCATTATATAGCTTCCACTGATGTCATTGTGACAAAATCTAAGTTTAGCTCTTATGCTAGCAGATGTATAGTGGCATAATTAATTACAATTCTTGGAGTGTTTAGGCTTTTGCTTCACTGATATTGTAAGTTGTATAGACTCTCTGTTGGGTGGAATTTAAGAAAAAATTAACAGTGTTTTGTATTTCCTCCTATATGTGCAACATTACCCATTGGTAACTGCATTCTTAGCTTTCAGACATTCAAAACACATAATTATGTTTCTACAGGTTTAGAAATGTAGTTCTTACTATATAGGAAAACATTTGTTTGAATAAGATGGGTGTCTTCCACAGGCACTGTTCAGACAGGTATTTTGGGTTAAATATGGTTAGTAGCTGTTAGCTTCACAGAGGACTCAAAGTGCTAAAAGAGTAATCTAAAATGGTGGCATTGAAAACCCCAGTTAATAGTGATAGATGTCTAAATCTTTCTAATGCAGTGTCAACAAACTGAGAATTCACTGTTAACAGGCAAAATGAAAAATCTAAGTGATTCATTCTTTTGACTGCATCCTTTTCTACAGTCGCTCATAATTCATCAGTAGGTTTTTTGAAATGGTTATTTAAGCGGAGGCCGATTCATATATTTATGTCAACGGTCATATTAGGTGACTATTCCTGTCAGTGTTTGTGCTATATTTTAGAGTCAATTGTCTGCATGGACTAGGTAAACACACTAACATTGATATATCTCATGATATATAGCTGTTTTTCATTCAAATGAAAGGTTACTAATGTTCATTTACACACAGCTATGTATGTCTAGATAAATATGTAAATTTAGGGAACAAACATTTTGTCAGATAACGTGGGGCTGCAAACAGCATGCATGAGCTGCTTGCATAGAAGATCACATATGGCTTAGACACAATACAGAAAATACAGTAAAACTACAAAATATTTAGACTGTGAGAAAAGGCATATGATAGTGTGGGCCTGAGCATCCATTTCAACTTTTCCTAATGACTTGGAATACGTGTCAAAGCCATGGACATTTCTTGGACGGCAAAATGAGATTAATGTTAACATTCTTGATATGTCTGAATTTACGTATTTAATAAAGCTATATTAATACCTGACATTTATCAAGCACATCTCCTCAGGCATCTCAAATTGGATCTCATGCCATATTACTTGTACTAATGAAAAAACAACATGCGTGATAGCTTGACTTCAGATGGTACCCCCAGTTTCCAAATGGCTTGGTTTTGACAGATCCAATTAACAAATCTATAATAAACCCATCATAAAGCACAAATCTTTGAAAAAAAAGTTTATAATAATTACAGAACAAACAGGATCTAGAAATGCATGAAGACCATGAGTGTTAGTGACACTAATACACAAAGGGAACTAATTTTCTTTTTTAATCTTTCTGCAGTAAAATATCTATAATGAAATTAATTTAGACTGTAGATAAAGAATAGCTTTATGTATGGTAGATCAGATCATTAGCTGGAGAAAAATTAATTTTTTAATTTCTCTCTGTGGCAATATATCTGACCCAGAGCAGATGAACTTGTGAACCATTCAGTTTCCCTCCTTACCAAAAAAATAAAATAATTAAGAATCTTAAGTAGTTTTATCTCTTGTGATAAATAATTTTAAAATTATGAAATGTGAGAAACATTTCCAGAGATACAAGGAATCAGGCTATCTCATCAGAAGGTCCAGGGCTGAAGAGTAGCATTGATCTCCTTTAGTCATGGGATCTGACAGAAGCACAAATGCAGGTGATCAGCTGACATCTTCTGAGGCTCAGATAAGAAGAAACTAACCCAGAGGTATGGTCTTTCCTTTAATCTGTCTTTGTTTTTCCAATGATGAGGTTAAACTTTGGATGAAAATTCCCACTCTTTTAGGGTGAGATGGCTTCAGTGCACTTTGAAAACGACAGGAGATACTGTCAGCCCCAGAAAGATTTTCCTGAATTTGCTGACAGAACAGTCAGCAAAGTGAATTGAATGGCCCTGGGGAATGTTTTAGATGTTATCTAGTGTTTAGTGTAATTGATAAAATAATTGCATTCAAAAACTACCCTTTCCTGTGTTCCCATTTTTATAAATTTCTGAAGCAATGCAAAATTAGAAATACTAGGTCAGTTACCTGAGAATGTCTTTCCTTTCTTCCTCTGACATCAGTGGAAAATTGTGTCAGGTAAAATATGATGGACTGAACTCCATTAAGCAGTCAATAAAAGGAGCACTATCTTGCATTTTCCAGTAGTGTAAGTGACTAAAGGTTGCATCTGACAAAAAAACCTAAATAGATTGTGGACATTAACAGTAGCAGAGTGTGTGTCACATATTGAAAAAGCAATCTCATTTTGTTCCAAGAGGTTTATTTATAATGAATAATATATTTTGAATAGATATTTTTAATAGGCAGTAACAAACAAGTTTCTTGTGCATTATAATATAATATGGATATTTTATGAATGTCAAGAGAGATTGTCTCTTTTTACAGAGTGTAATATGTTAAACTAGTTTGAAATATGAGCTCTTCTTTCGGTTGCTTAAAAGTTGGGTATACTATTTCCATTGTGTGTCATGCATAGGCGGTGAATTCTAAGCTTATTTAGTAAAATTATTATTCGTTTTAATCAGAAATTTCATTAAGTGGAGCTTGATTAAAAAAATGTATTTAAATTGTACTAACTCTTGTTAAATGTTTAGTGTTTTAACACTAGAATGATTTTATGTCAGATTTTAAATAAAAAATACCTTTCTCATTTTTATGTTTGGCAGAGGATGAGCCTTTGGTTTATGTGGAAAAAATATATTTTAGGGACATTACATGACTTTATGAATCTCAATTTATTTTTCCATTCCTATGTTACATTTCTGCCGGATGCTGCCGGTTCAAAAAAAGTTCAAATAAGAAGGCAAAATAGATTGCCTACCCTGATCCTATTCCCAGATTGGTGTCTATAGTGGCATTAAAGAATAATTCTTCCCATCAACTCATATAGTCTCAAAGTGTATTTTTTTAGCATTTCATAAAATGACCTTCACCTGAAATGCAAGTTCACCTATGGAAAGTTGAGCTTTAACTCCCACATATGAAGGGTTTGACCTAAAGGATTTGGTTGGGTTTTTTGTTCTGTTTTGTTTTGTTTTTTAACTCTGATGTATTCGAGTGCCATGTGGGTGTTAAAAAAGTAAATGATGCTGTATAGCCTCTCACAGGATTCCTTGGTCTGCCTACTGAAATTTCATTTACTGAAAGGTAAAGGACAAACTGTCATGAAAAGGAGGATAGACGATAGGTCTGAAGAAGGGCTTGTGTGCCTAAAAGCTCATCTATGTCTTTCATTGATTGATTAATTGGTTGCTTAATAAAATGCAATTGCTCTCTCTGCAAAGTCTGCCACACTCACTAGTGCTAAACCCATGAACAGGAAAATCAAGCTAGAATTTGAAATGTCAAGAATGACTTAACTGGTTTTGTTTTCTTTAGTTTAAATCTAGGCACCACGACTATTTTAAGGACAAACAGAAAAAGTTAACATGCAGCTTTAACATTTGAATTACACAACTGATCATTTTTGTAAATACATTTAACAGGTAAAATACGTGTTTTGCATGTCATAGTCTGAATACAAGTGAGTTTTTGGCAACGGTACTGTTTAATTCCCCAGTGAACATGTCTGGAAGGGACCCTGCTTGGAAACTCTCCATCATAGGAACTGCAGAGTTTGGAATCAGAACCTGGCAGTGGAATTAGAAATGAAGCCTTTTTGTTGAATGAGTATGTGTCTTCTAAGCCAAAAGAGCCACCTTCGTCTTCCAGCCAGCTCCGGGTTTTGCGCATGAAAATCTGCACTGCTAGCAATGGACACAGTGGCTCTGCTAACATGGGAAGAGCACTGGAACCTCCGCTGGGTTAGACTCCAAACTTGCGATTCTGAATATCAGTTGACAGGAGTCATTGAAAACCTCCCCCTTCACATGCTTACTCACAATCTCTTTCCCAATACAAAGATAGCATAATTTTGACAGCCTGTTAGACTTTATAGCTCTTGAAAACTACCAGTGTTGCACAACTAACATTGGGCTGCTGTGAGGTGGAAAAAGAGAAGAAGTCAATGAAGATTATACAGTTTGGCTGTTTGGTAAATGAAGATCTATGAGAACTGAAAATAACATAATTTTTATTGGCAGGCTGGTGTTACTTAAAAATGTGACATGAAGAGTGTGAAAAAGCATGCGAAAACATCTGTGTTATCAAGAACAAGACTACAGTATGAACAGTTCCACTGATTTAATTAGAATGGCCTTGTAAAATATAGATTGCTAATACTAACTTGTACGTTATGTGTCATTTCCTTTCTTTACAGCATGTGAGGACTAACAGACCAGTTCAAGACACAACTTGTTCTTGCACTCTTTTTAATAAATGCTGACATAGTTGGTTTTCCCCATATTAAAAAGTAGCTACAGTTGCACTACACTAAATGAAGAGAACAGTAATATTAGAAGAAAAAATATAATGGACATAATTGTAATCTTAGAATTTCCTGGGAGATTGAAGAAGTTGATGGCCAGACATTTACAGTGCTTTTTATTTTGTGAAATTATGGAGAAATTTTATGTCATGAACATTTGTTATATAAAAAAGAGTTTGATATTAACTCATTTCAGGTGTTTCATTATTGTATAAGGGAATATACATACTTAGTGGGCCATAATGAATACTCTCAAGTCACCTTTCTACTGTTACCCATGAACAAACATTAGACAAATAAACATTTACTTCCTTTCAGAATAAGTTCTCACCTTCAAGCTATATATATTTACACTCAGAAGAGATAAACTGGCGTCACATATACAGAGCGAGACTCAATAAAATTTCTTTGTGTTAACAAAGTTTGATGACAATGTTAATGGGTGACCCCTCTATGCTTTTTCGCTTTCTACCCTCCAACAGGGCAAATAACAAAGTTAGCTGACCTTGATTGTTATAGCAATAAGTATAAGCAAGAGCCTCTCTGCATACCATTCCTTGGCCTTAACTATAAACATAGGTCTTATCACTCTGAGAGCAAACAGTTTCTGTACCATATGCTGTTAATTTTCAGAGAGTTTAGTTAGAAGAGGCTTAGCTAAAAAGTAAAATTACTGAATAGAAAATTGATTCTGTTTTACCTCAAACCAGAAAAGAGAGATAGCTATTTTTGAAAAAATAAAAATAAAAATATGCCAATATCTCTGGGTTTTGAAGATATAAACTGCTATATATGTAATAACTATTATTATTGCTATTCATATATACAGTAATGGAAACGTCTTAAGGTATACCTTACAAACACTGAATACCCTAGCACAGACTGAAAAATAGCACAAAGCCTATTATTAGAGACATTCCAAGACACCAGCTTTCTAGTTTGCTTGGCCTAATACTGTGCTTCTAATGTATTTTAAGTGTTGTACAACCTAAGCATGACATTAGTTGAAATTCAGCTCTCATAGTCCAGCTTATTAAAGCTCAAAGGTAGGCAAATGTTGATTTTCTATCAAAGATAGTCCTGAAATTACATAGGTCTCAATTCAGTATTTACCTACCTTGAAATGTGTTCAAATCTTTATTTGCGTAACTAAACTTACTTTTATTTTTTCATTAAAAAAACCCCAAAAGCCAAAAAACACCCAACCAGAATATTTCTAATAAGTAACAGATGAAATCTTTTATCTTCAGGTTATTTTTTCAGATACATCTTTACTGATAATGAATGTTATTACAGTGTGATGGCAACTAAGTGAAATGGTCTCACTGCAGCTATCAAGGGTATGTTCATATCACAAAAATTCTCCATTGCCATATTAACAGAATGATCAGGTAGCTAAACACCTCTTTAACTTGTTGAGTACATAAAGTCAGATTTATGTATCCTTAGTCATACTAGTCTCTGGATTTTGGGTTTTGGTTGGTTTTGGGTTTTTTGTTTGTTTTTGGTTTTGTTTTGTTTGTTTGTTTTTGTTTGTTTGTTTCTTTGTGATTGGTTTTGGTTTGTTTTTTTTTTCCACTTTTTGAGAATATGGGATGCAGATTTAAAAAAGGCCGACATTAACTTTCACTCATCAAAACTGCTAATTTTTACTGTTGCCACTGTTTGCCTCTGCTTCTGTAGGAACATAAGCAATGCAAAGGCTATTGGCCAGCTCTCTGAATGGCATTGATGAGTCCTGGTAGAACAACTTGTTCAGTACTGCCCAGTTTCCATAGTTGCCTTTTATGTCTGATTATATGAATAAGTAGTGTGATGTGTCCCTAGTTCCTGGTATGATTTCTCAAAGGAATTGAAAGTCTGATGGAAGGGTAGATTTGAATGCAAGGAGGGCTGTTTCTTAGGCAATCGGTCAGTGGAGACTGACCTATAGAAATACAGACTGACCTAGAGAAATGTTGTGTATATACATGTGTTGCCAGGTCTGACTATGGCCTTTCAGCATTTGGAATGATTCTATGTAATCTGCGTTATTTGAGGGCAGAGAGATTTCCAGTAGTGTTTTGGAGTACGGCTGTGCAAAAAATGCAATTACAGCTTTGTACAATGATACTATATTTTAAAACCTGGTCTCATACTATGAAATAACTTCCTCCTTTTTCTTTCCAACTCTCAAAATCCTCTGGAAAAACTCAAGTCCTAGTGTCTCGGAATGTAGAACTGTCAGAGTGGTTTGCTGCCTTTAAGTTGCAATCCTTGGAAAATTTATGTCTCAAAAGTGACTGAAAGCAGCCATTGTCAAAATACATCCTACTGTAGCAGGATTCCATAGTAGTTCTTTCTCAAGCTTTCTACTTCTGCTGCTGGGGATTGAATTTCCTTTGTGATAAATTTTGATTTTAAAAAATCAACATTCTTCAACATAAAAAAGACAAGGAAACAAATTCTAACAATAAATTTCCCAAACAAGTGGACTGCAGTCATCCTGCTTTTCAGTTTAATGAAACTACTGAGAAACAGTGGTTTGATTAATGAATACAGTATGCTTCATTTAGAACTTAAGGTGTGCACTTCTATACATACCATCAGATGACGTCGCTTTCATAGGTCTCAAATCTTTATTAACAGGTAACCAAAGTACCATGGGATCATAGTAGACAGAGATGTGGATTGCCATATGGCTTGAGATGAGTGCCAAAAGACATTTTATACTGATTTAGAAATCCATCCTTAAGATAAATTTTGCTAAAAACATATTACAATGTAGAGTTTTACACAGAAATTTCATATGCTGATTTTTGTCTGACAGTAAACTCGCAACTGGTACAAAAGAGATCTCAGTTACGCTGAAACTAGTTGCTGCCAAACTATGTGGCTTTCCAGGGTTATATTACAAACAGATTGGTGTAATAGTGAAAAGGTAACAAAGTAGCCAGTAGTAAATGAAAGCATTTAGAGCAGTAAATGGAAGAAGACCTTTGAGAAGACAGTATCAGTGCGGAGTCTCAGAAAACCTTGTAATTTCACACCATGTCCACAACAGCTAGGCATATGTCCACATCTGCATACCATTCTGTACCCTGTCAGGTCTTTCAGCATCACCTACATAATTTTGATTTGTAAGCCAAATATGATTATTTCTCTTTTCCTATAGTCTTTCTACCTGCCAAAACAGAAGCAGAGAAACCTCCATAAATTGTCAAAAGTAATACCCAGCTCTGTCTTTATGATATGTGATGAATTTATAAGCTTGTAGCTATGGTGAAAATTCTGAGAACAGAAAATAGCAAGGCATGAAACTGATCGCTACATTCATAACAGTATAGGTTTGAGACATTCTTCAGAAAAGCCAACTTCATTTTCCCTCTGTAGTGAGTGTTACTTGCTTAGATAGCCATGGAAGGACATGCCATAACATGGGAGAGTTTCTGCTCCTCAGTACCAAATGTAATACAGGAAGAACGAGTACTCTTTTGTATTCATTGCTCATGGAAATCACATTCTTAGAACATTGACATCCCTCACCTTAGCAGTTGCCTCGTTAATTCCAACTGTTACATTGGAGATGGTATAACAGGTAATATTTGTCCTTGCACATTTAACAGCTGAGTAAAGAATTACATATATATGGGCTAACGATGTGCTGAAACTACTGCTTACTGACAGCAAACATTATGTCCTTCGGTAAGGTGGAGTTCACAGGTCTTTGTGTCAATAGCCACATCTCAATTATCAGTGCTCGGTAATCTGATCAATGGTCTGTTACCCCCATATTTTAGCAGTCAACACTGTGATTTTTAATTAAAGTTAGCCATTTGTGTGAAATGATTACTCTGTTCATTATCTTGACAATTTCATTACTGTATCAGGTAAAATAAAACATTTATAGCAAGGGGAAAATATATGAGCTATTGTAAGGTTCAAGGAGGTTCATCACGGCAGTTGGCTGAGGCTGTTATCATTAACATCAATGGAACAGGTCACAGTTCCTGGTACACCACATGCCAGTTATCTCCTTTTTAAATGAATTATACATGTATTCATTAAAATTCCCCAAGTACCACGGGAACATGAACATTACAAGTATTTGTACCCTGCTTGCACATTCACAGCGTGATATGCATGTGCAGTGGAAGTTAGAAGGATTTGACTATGAAAGGCTTTGCATGTCTGATAATGCTTCTAGGAGCTCTGTTGAGCATTCCACATTCCATATGCAAAAGTTGTTTGTGTGACTTTGACCTCACACCAGCTGAGAATTAAAGAATCCAACTCTGCTCTTTATTTTTTGGAAGTGTACTTCTATGTACTTCTCATAAATCCTAGGAAGAAAAGGTGTACCTGCCCTGAGGGTCAACCAAAACTTTTGGTCACGTTTGGATCTGGGAGCTTGGGTGGGAGGGGTTGCAAACAAGAGGGGAGTGCAGCAGAGGAGCACTAAAACAATAGATGACCATCCTGATGAGAAGTTATCTATATGCCATCGTGTGCAACCCAGCAAATGAAGCTATCAGCAGGCCCCTTTGCACAGGAATGATACCGTTGTTCTGGTGCTGATATGTCAACAACAGCTTAGCTTGCAAAGACAGCCACGGAGATGTTGAGTAGAAGGGAACACTGGCACATGGACTCTGTCGCCTTTGAATGCCTTGAGGCTGTTTCTGTTATGCACACTGGTCTGATGTTCAATTTTAAGATACTTAGACTGTTCATAGAGGCCAGCCATTGGAGTTCAGTTGTGATTTTTCCTAAGTATGAGGGGACAGAAAAAGGGCAGGGACTGAGGAGAGAACAGAAAGCATGTGGAGAAAGTGAGCTGGGTTTTTCAGCATTGGGGAAATGCTATTCTTTCTATTGAAGATTTCAGCTTTTATTTTCTAGGGGACATACTAATAATTTCCTCAGCAGAGGATACTATTTTGCCTTGCAATTATCAATAAGCCAGTAAAGCATAGATTTTTTGATTTATTTTTTCCCCCACAAGGAGCAACTTCAAAATGATTTAGTGAGCAAATTTCTCAGGAATGATGTTTAGTTATTAGGGCATTAGGAAGAGGTACACCTGTATTCCAGCTAATATATTCCAGCTAATTTACATTTCAAAGATGTCCATCATCTTCACACTGAGTTCATTTAATCTCCAACTGTTGTGCTACAAGGTCTGGCTATAGCTTTGTTGTTTTGGGAGTTCAACACCTCAACATTCTGACTTTTTGGATAAGTGTTTTAGCTACCTGCTGATTGCATAAAAGATAGAAACTTAACAGCATCCGTTGACCTTTTAATAAAGTGTTGTACTATCTGTGCTAATTAGACACAATCAGACCACAGGTATCAGTTCTCAGCTTGTTCCAACTCTGTGTTTCTGTATCCAGACTGTGAATTAACATGTAGAAAACTGGTACCTGCATGTTCACACTGAGTCGTTTGTCCGCAAGGAACAATTCGTTAACTCTAGGGAATTCTTCAGACTGCATACAGAGGAGCCCTCCCCACTCCCCACACAGTTTGTTGATGTTCCAAAAGACTTCCTGAATTGCAGGATTCTAGTCTTTCTCTAACTGAAGTAACAAATTCCCAACTAAAGCAAAAATTGGCATGTGTGGAGCATAGCCCAGTCCAAGAAACCATGTACTTCAATGACTCTTCTGTGCAATTTTGGCATAAAAGCTGCAAGGCGAAAGTGGGAACTTCATGAACTGCAGGAAGCCTAATTTTTTGATGCTACTTTCCATGCTCTTGAGGAGTTCTCTGTGATATCCTTCCTCACATCTCCCTTTAAAACTCATATATATCTTAGTGCACCTTGACAATTGTGATGCTGTACCTGTGTACTTCTGATTTTGATTGCAATTATCTCACTGTTGTCTTGTGTGGTGTGCACTACCCATGGGATACTACTTAAATTCTAATTCACTTTCCTATATATCCAATATAGATATTGACTGACATTTGAGATTCCCTGTGCTTTTACCAGTTTGCTTGCAATGAACAGTGCAGGAGGCCATGTATCTCCAGCAAGTCTTTTGGGTCTGCCATCCCTTTGTGGATATTTTAGGTACCCTGCAGCTTCACAAAAGCAAGTAAGTGCCTATGTTTAAGAAATGGAATTAAGTCCTCTCTGATTATAAGGTCTCCTTGCCAGGAGTCTTGTTTCTGGGATTGTACATTTATGTAGCCTAGGTCAATGGAGTCCTGAACCTAGATGGGGACATCCAGATGCCAGTTTTGCTCAAATAACAGTTAAGCCTGTAACAACAGTGCCATGAAATTATAGGGGAGTCTAACTCAGGATTAAAAACTGATTTATGTTTTCTTTGTAAGAGTCTATACAATACAGGCATCTAAGACCCCAACACAAACAACAGAAGCTCGATTGTATTGGCCACCCTAAACTGTCTGAAAAGTCTGCACAGGTCTGGCAAACATGAAACAAGATCTATAACAGGCTCAAGCTCTTCTGGAGCAGCTGTACCTAAGTGGGATAGTATTAATCATCTCAGATTGCTCTATGAACTTATGGTTTGACTACTGAATAGAGTCCTAAGTGTTCGTAACTTTGTAATAATATCACCTTCTGATCCTATCCTTAGGCTTCCATTAATTTCTACATTACTAGAGGACAGAATTACTTTATTAAAGTACAGCTGATGACTTAAAGTCACATTTCTTGCTTTTGACTATATCCACAATTTGCCTTCCTCAACTATTTATGTTGAGGTTTGTTCTGTTTGTATCTCAATTCCTACTCTGTTCTAAGTTTGAAAGAACTGTTTGTGTACTAAGGAAGAGCGGTAGACAATCTATCTGATTTATTTTTTGGCTCAGGAAAAAGTTCTGGATAAATTAGTTTTTTCACTGAATTTACTGGGTAAGGTCGGTGTGACAGGATTTTCAGTATTCTTGCTTTTTTCATAAACAATAGTAACAGTTCAACATTGTATAAAAATGTATGAGCAAGAAAACCATGGAAAACAGCAAAGCACAGTGTCACCAGGCACCTCCCAAACAGGTTGTTCTTTCTGCTTTGTTTGCACTGATGACAACGTGTACAAAATGCATGAGGTGTGATCCAACGCTACCCTGTTACAGTTTGTAGAAAACTTCACTGGAAACGTGTATAATACAGACACAGGATCTATCACCAAAAATAAAAAAACTTCCTGCCACTAAAAAACACCTTTTTTTTAGCAGAGGGGTGCTTTTGCCAATTGCAGCAATGACAACAGAAATGCTATGTGGATGTAGAAAATCTTGTAAAATAATAATAACTCCACAAATAGGTTTCCACAAAGAACACGTCAGTGAGATTATGTCAAGAAGAAAATAAAGAATTCATGAGCGAAAATTGTTTGCCAGAGGAAAATTAGAATGTGAAGCGCTCTATTCCATGTCTGTGTAATAGGGACTCATAATTTGTAATGATCAGGGGAAAATACTATAATGGCTTAGCAACATTATGGAAATGTAAATGGGAAAGAAACCAACAAAACAGCTGACATTGAAAAACCCAATGAAAATGACAAGACTGCCAGGAAAAACAAACTGAAATGAAAACAAAAGTGAACTTACTCTTAGAAGCCTCTAAATATCATTTATAGTTTAGAAACAGAGGAAATCAAAGAACTAGCACAAAGCCGGTTACTAGGAAATTAAATATTGCTTATTTAGCATTCTTCTTTTCTTCTAACTAAAGCACTGGGAATATAGTAAATGCACAAACTTATATTAAAACCCAATAAAATCTCCACTTCTCCAGTGTTAAATATTTTTCAGAGAAAGAAAACCTGCAATGGTAAATAATATGACCTTTGTTGGGGAAGAGGTGATGGAAAGGAAAAATTAAAAGAAAAAAGAAACGTATGGAGCCTTATCCTTACATTCCTTTTCTCATGTCTAGGTTGTACTTACTTTCTGAGGACATGCACTGAATACTGAAAGCAGCTGCTATCACTTTGAATTGTGTCTGTAGCAACCAGGAATAATCAAATTTCTCTTCAGCCTTTCTGAACACAGAATGTACAGTCTTCCTCCCAAAAGAAACTTTTGAAGAGGTAAATACAGATGGAGAAGAATCAGGACAAGAATTTTGCCCAACCACAATGCAGCTAAAGACATCCACATAATCCAATGCATGGCTGTGTTTTGTGGTTGCATTTTTGCACCTTTACATAGAAATTGGTCAAAGTGAGCTGTTGCTCTGTCCCTCATGATTGCTCTTTTTCATAGCCAGAAGCTGGAAGAAGTTAGGATGTTTCGTGATTATGGATTATGTTTAACTCTTTCAACACGACAGAAGCCAGTAGGTCTGTGGAATGCTGTTACTGACTGTATTGAAGCACTGAAGAGCAGAAACAACCAGGTCAATGAAAAAGACTGTGATGTTCTTATAAGATATAGAAGAGAATTCTAGACATCAGCTTTTAGATTTACCGAATGCATTCTCCACATATTCCTGATCCCACCATTAAAAGGCAGTTTTTTAAAACATTCTAGTACTTGTATATTTAGTTTGCAAATGTTATAGTGTCTGGACATTTTGTAATGGGAAATAGGTTCCATCATAAAGCTATTGAATCTAATCTGTTAGGCTGGTATTTTTTACACTCCTTAATGAGGCAAAGAGTAAACTAGCATCAAGTCTACACAGTACTTACTCGCTGACCTTCATTTTTATAAGCTTTTTGTCATCCTGGAGAAAACATTGTGCTTCTGGAGGTTTGTGTTGCATTTTTCAGAACATTTAATCTGTAAGGTAAAACATGCAATTAATATACTTCTTTGATACCTTTGTATGATAAGACATTAACAATTAAAGGCTATCAGAAACTACCTTGTCATGTCAAGTTACTTAAGCAAGGTTTTGTGTAGTTGAAGACTCTGGGTGAAAAGACTTTTTTTTTCATGTATGCTGAAGGTCTCATATTGAATTATGCAAGCATGGATACAACACAAAGTAAATGAGCATCTCTTCAGGAAGAATATGTCTCAAAAGCAGTATAAAAATAATCAGCCAAACAGAAAAGAAGCAAGGAAAAATCTGCTAATGCATTCACAACTCTGTCAATAATAACCCACATATTTAGAAATTGTAAGTGGTCAAAGGTTTTCCTTGTGTTCCAGCTAAAACTAGACGCTAGTTTCATCTCTGTATGTAGCAGCACCATGCTGGGGTATTTTTATAAAACATTTCTACAACAGTGGATTACACATCTGGACTGATTTCAATTTTGTCATCCCAGATATCAGATAAAACTCAACTGAGTTTATCAAAGCTGTCAGAACTGCAACTTGAATGATATATTACTTTTAGACAGACAGATAAATTATCACATTTGATAAAGACTACAACATTGTATAGAAGTAGTTCAAAGGAGTAAGCAAGGAACATGACTTCATTAAGAGAGTACTGAAGGGAAGTTCTTCCTTTCCATCTTGTACGAGTAAGCCAGAAACAGGCATGTATGTGTAGCCTTGTATGCAGGGAGATAAACACCCTTGTGATGTGGCATAGGTGCTTGCAAATGGGACTCACAGCAGCTGGACTTCTGGGGCCTCCTGTAGGCAAAGGAAAGCTGGAGAAACATGAAGCTGAAACTCTCCATCTAAGGATTTGCAGGGATTTGCCTTTGTGAATCTTGGATTCAGATTTGGGATTTGTTATCAAAATGAATTTTATTTAGTTTTGGTTTCCCTGCGTGTATGACAGACCTCTTAGAGGGGAATTCATCTCCTCCCACAGATGTTTGGGATAGGTGTTCTCCCTGGCATGTCTGCATTTTCACAAAGTGAGCAGTGGGGGACAGTTTTCCTCTGAATTTATCATTGTCCACTAAGAAACTTACCACTGAAAGTTCAAAAAGGTCAGCATATTTGTCTTATTGTAAGCATACACTTTACATTTTAAAT
This sequence comes from Stercorarius parasiticus, assembly GCA_013396915.1. Classification (NCBI taxonomy): domain Eukaryota; kingdom Metazoa; phylum Chordata; class Aves; order Charadriiformes; family Stercorariidae; genus Stercorarius; species Stercorarius parasiticus. The sequence continues at coordinate 182,525 of VWZL01004869.1, forward strand.
TTTCTGACCTTCGTGCCATAAATATTACTGCATAAACTATGTAGTTTCCTGCAAGATGGTCTCTGAGGGTTTAATCCTGAATGCACTCTACCCATTGTAGCCCAGAGCAGACTATTCTCTGCATTGTAGGATTTGTGTATAAATGTCAGGGCTGTGAGGGTAGGACTGCCTCTGTCCACTCTCTAGGGCTCCCCCAACCCTGCCCATGTCCCAGGACCCGATTTCAGCCCCCCACGGCCATGGGTGACACCATAGCAGGGCTGGTCTCCAGCTCCCCACAGCTCTGACCAGTCATGGGCCCTGCTGAGCCAGGCCCACCTTCAGACCCACATCGTGGCCCAGTCTCGGCATATCCTCAGGGACACGTCTGATGCCTGGGGCTGTGAAGATGCAAACCTTCATCTACCAACATTTACAAGCCTCTTAAGCACCATACATCACATATCCAAGAGTAGGTGGACAAGCGAGGCAGGGTTCTTGGATTATGGTTAGGATTTAGATGCATAAACTACATGTAAACTGTGATGTAGGCATCTGAGTGAAAGCTCACATGTGGAGATGGAAGCTTGAAGAACCTAGAAACATTTCTTTTTTTAAATGGTAACAAATGCAAATATCTTCTTAAAATGATATATGTATGTTCGGTGCTCAAAGAGACAGAATAACAAGGGCTATTTCACAGATTATCCAGTTGAAGAATTGTTCAGAAGCACCTTAACTTTATCTCTATTTTCTAACAACAAATCCCCTGCTTTATTTTTGCTGTTCATACCAACATACACATCTAAAGATCTTGCTACCACTGAACTGAATACATCTATGTTAAATATCTACTGAACAGCTAATATAAAAATGCTCACTTTTGGACGCTGGTCTGCAATCTAAAGCAAGTTGTTAAACTACTTCTCGTCTTAGAAAGATCACGCAGAGAGAAAAGTGAAGGCACCGAATTTCTTCTTCCTGGATTCATTGGCAGTGGATATAACTTTAAATACTCTGTATTGCTTTCTGTCAGTAAATGGCTTCAGTTTCTTTCCTCCAAATTTCAGTTATGTAACTGAAATAGTTTTATTCGGAAGTTTTCTGCCTTTGACTCACTTTATAATCCCATCAGCAGTCTTGCCTTTCTCTTAATCATATCAAATGTGTTGTTCCATGAGTAACATAAACTAACACAGTGGAAGAAAAAAACTAATTTTTAAAGAATTTTGTAGCTGTTTACCTAAACAGAATGAAAAGAGAAAAATATTTAATGTAGAAATTAATGAGAAAAACAATTCTGATGTAAGTGAAAGAATAAAACATAAATTAAAAACCTATTCGAGGACTGCATTTTCATAAGTGATATAAAACAGTCTTTAAGGTAGAAAAATAATTTAATGAAGCTGGCTAAAATATTCAGGGGAATGATATACTTTGCAATACATTAAAGATCTATTCTTGAAATAATTTTTGAATAATTTTATGAGTTAGTTATTTTAGTTTACCTTTATCTTAGAATTTTAAGACAGAAGAAAAAGAAAGAAAGCGAGACACAGTATGCTGTAAATAATACACGGAATGAAAGGGAGTCTTTTTTGCTGGAAAAATAATGTGGATTCATTTTTACCAGTAATTCTGTACCGAAAGTGGAAATAGGGATGAACAATATTGCTGAAGTTTCACTTTGATGGAAATTTTCTATATCCACAATAGTCTAAGTATATACATTATGTTTCCATGCAACTATAGTTTCGTATTTTTTAATGAATTTGGATCTGAATTCATTGTGGTGGAAATTTAGAAAATTATTTTATTTTTAAAGAATTCATGTAAATTCCTGTCTTTAGAATTAAACAATGGTTGGTTTAATACCTTGTAATTGTAGAATTTAAGTAATACGTCATCCACTGTTGGTCAGATTGTATCTTTTCCATTATCAATCATTTAGGATTATCTTATTTGTCCACTGTAGTGATTGATAGCTGTGCTAGGGGAACTGTTGATAAGCATTTTTTAACAACTGACCTTTCTAAAGCTTTTCTCTGTAAGGTAGTGTTAGAAATATATGTTCTTTACTTTTGCAGTTTTGAAGACATTCATTTATAAAAGATTTGAAAAGAGAAAATAGTTGTGGGTTGTTTTATTTTCCAAGCAATTTAACCAGACAGATGCAGCACTATTATTTTTCAAGAATTGCTTTTGAATTAGACAACTCCGAGTTATGTCTTAGCCTTTGCTGTATTCAGATTGAACATGTAAATATATAATCATCGCCTGTGTTCATAAGTCATAACTTATAACTTCATAACTTATTCCAGTAATAATAGTTGGTCTTAGCTTTCACCTTCTCAGTGTTTGTCCTTTGAATGTCAATGACAGAAACTGAAAATAATACTTTGTCTACACAGTATAGTGGGGATCTGTCTATTTTTGTGGAAATTGACATGTTTCTATTGCTTAATAATAGTCTTGGCTTCTGACTTCGGCTGTATTGTCCTTAGACACCTCAGCTAGCTCTGATATATGGAAGACTAGATAACAGTAGGTCAAAACTTGACAAAATAGTTATCAATGTATTTGTTAAGGCTACTGACTGTTAATGCAATTACATTACTCCCACTACACTACAGACAAAACCCATCTACAAGGAAGAGAGAATCATAAATGGAAGGTTAGATGTATTTTTTACAAGCTGTTTGGCAATTGCTTGAATATATCTGAAAATGCCCCCTCAAAGCCCCAGTTTCCTAATTGTCTTTGACCAGCTGAACGGCTGCAAAGGATGAGTGTTTGTAATACCAGGAATCTGTGAGTGTGGTTTATTATGTTTTTATACACACTATGAAAGCAAACATGTTTGACAGGATGCCAACACTGATGGTATAAGTCCACCAACTGTCCATCTGCAAGTGAGCAACCTTCTACGCTTGCAGCCGAAGCAAACTGTGGCTTTAAGTAGAACAGCTCAAAGCTGCAGGAGACCACATAATCTAGTGTAATGTTGCTTTAGGAATAAGGGAGTCTTTCTTTCTTATCCTTAAATATTCCACCAATCTTTCTTCCAAGTAGAAATTGACATGCTAATAACATTATTCTCTTCAATATTTGAGCAACACTCAGGGTATTAATGCTCTGTTGATACTGACCACTTGATAGTCAGAGAAAGATGGCTAATGACAGAGAGACAAGAATATAGAGCGTGGAAAAGGAGTGGCTTAAAGGTAAAAATGTAGTGAATTCAGGAGATTAAGGAAGTAAAGGGAGGAGAAGAATACACCTTAGGAGAAAAGAAAGCTTAGAGCAAAGAAGTGATGTAAATCTGAAACAGAAAGAATGAAAGAGGAAGTGGTAATTCTTTAAACAATGAAGAACCTTTTTAGAAAATATGAAGTGTTTTGTATTGTGCAAATGAAGTTCGTCTCATTAGCACTTAACTTTTATAACAATGTTCTGTTTAATTCAAACACGCCTGATGCTGTAACACTATTCCTTAAAAAAGCTCTCTGACGGGGTGGGTGGAGTGTGTGTGTGTAGTTGATATCAACATAGCCCCTTTGCCTCCTAGACAGTGAAGAATCACTGTGTTTATTGAGACTCTGGAAACACATCTAGAGTCAGCAAATTCATACCCAGGTCAAAATGAAGTAGAATTCTGTTAAAATTACAAAGAGTTTTAAGTGCACACTTGATAAAATCTTCTTTAGGATGTGGTAAATTAGCTTCTTTTTGCTTTATTTATTTATAGAGATTGGTATACGGTGCCCTCCTTGCCAAGGTGACATATGCCGTAATATCTAGTAAGTGATCTTTTTCCAGAGCACATATGTTGGGTACATATGGATACCAGTAACCTGCAAGATGCCATTAAAAGTATTTTTGAGGACTTTACCCTACATATTTATAAATGCTGATAACTTTGAAGCTAAAAACTAGATGTAGCTTTAAGTGCGATGATTAATAATAATAATAGTAATAATAATACCACCTTTTCACGTTTCCAAATCCAAATTTAATTTGCTTTTCTTAATCTTGTATGGCATTATGAAACTGCACTTTTTCATCATGTTTACACCTGCCATCACTAATGCATTACCAGGTGTGAGATTTATGAGTGGAGCACATGAGACCTGCCACAGTTAATCACATTTGTAACCTTTCAGATACACTGCAGAATTTTTCTTGCTGTGAAACATGCTTTACCTTTTAATCTCTGCTGAGCATAGTTCTAACACAATACTGTAATTTTTTTCTTACGTATTTCAAGTTCAGTCATCAAATAATATCCTAATTATTATCCTTCTTTCACTTTTTTCTGTCAAAGAACTATTTGTATTTCAAGGAAAGACTGAAGTAGTTAGAGAGAAATAAGCAGATACTAACCTTTTTTGGAATGAAAGATACATGTAAATAGATGTGAATGAGGTGGGACTCTTGTGATCATGCATCATAATGCTTACAGATAATTTATATTTTTACAATAAGAAAGAATCAGTTCAGAAGTTTAGGCTTAGTGATTTGCAACTTTGGGTGAAATCTCAAAAGATCATTTGAGAGTATTCTACAAATGACAGAGTCAAGTTAACTCAGTGGGATTGTACATATGATTGAAGCAATTCATGTGCTTGTATATGTCATTGAACCTAGGCAGAAAATATTCATGATTTTTGAAAATTCATATTAAATATTTTTTACTTCTAGAACTATGCTAAAAGTCTCTGTGGGAATAGAGATATCTATTTATTGATTTTTTTTTTATTGCACATTTAAGAATGTTGGTCTGAATTCTATAATAAATAATTCTTAGCCAAATTTGGAATAAATTTAACAGTTTATACAAAGCTTCTCCTTATTTGCTGCTACAGTAAGAATTTAGATAAGAAATGCAAATCATGCGATTACTTCTACAGCCTACTATGGCTGGCTTTGCCGTTACTAGCAAAAGGCCTCAGCCTTTTCATTGACCTCACAACACAGACTACCATGACTTACCTGGGCTTGTTTTGGCCCAAGCTGATTTTAGCTTGTTTTAGTTGTGATAGCTACTGTCTAGCAGTTAGGTAACTGCCACCTAAATTACTTTTAGCTTTTGTTTATCTTCATGCAGTTGTATGGTGCAACAACTCCTACTAATTAATAGATTGTAATTAGAAGTAGTCATTGTGAGGAGAATGAAAATATGGTGTAGAAGAAGAGGGGCACAGGATTGTGCTGGCAGCCTTAGATATTGGACACTCATAGAATCATAGAATCATAAAAGCATTTAGGTTGGAAAAGACCCTTGGGATCATTGAGTCCAACCATCAACCCCACTCTACAAAGTTCTCCCCAACACCATATCACCTAACACCACATCTAAACGACTCTTAAACACATTCAGGGATGGTGACTCCACCATCTCCCTGGGCAGCCTATTCCAGTATCTGACCACTCTTTCTGTGAAGAATTTTTTCCTAATGTCCGGTCTAAACCTACCCTGTTGCAGCTTGAAGCCATTCCCTCTTGTTCTATCGCTAATTACCTGTGAGAAGAGACCAGCACCAACCTCTCTACAATGTCCTTTCAGGTAGTTGTAGAGAGTGATGAGGTCTCCCTTCAGCCTCCTTTTCCTCAAACTAAACAGTCCCAGCTCCTTCAATCGCTCCTCATAAGATTTATTCTGCAGGCCCTTCACTAGCT
>VWZL01004870.1:0-34864 GCA_013396915.1 Stercorarius parasiticus
CACCAGTGTCCACAAGGGCTGTACATTTTTGTGGCTCTAATGCGCTGTGTCAAACCAGGACACTTACCTACAATTAGAAGGAGAAAAAAATAATTGTTTTCTAGCAATGTGACAAAATAGAACCGTTTTTTCCTACCTTTGTGCCAAACACACATTACTGCCACGACTTGAACTCCAGCTCCCATTCATCACCTCTAACTGCATGTTAACAACCAAAATATAAAGCTTCAGAGATACTGCTATTCATAGAATCGCAGAATGTTTTGAGTTGAAAGGCACCTTTAAAGTTCATATAGTCCAAACCCCCTGCCATGGTCAGGAACATCTTTCACTAAATCAGGTTGCTCAATGCCTCACCCAATCTGACCTTTTCTGGTGGTGGAACATACACAACTTCTCTGGGCAACCTGTTCCAGTGTCTTACCGCTCTCATAACAAAAAATAGTTCTTCCTTATTTCCAGTCTAAATTTACTCATTTAGTTCAAAACCATTGCCCCTTGTCCTTTCACTACATACCTTGGTAAAAACTTGTCTCTGTCTTTCTTATAAGTCCCCCTTTATATACTGAAAGGGCAGAATAAGGTCTCCCTGGAGCTTTCTCTTCTCCAGGCTGAGCAACCTCAACTCTCTTAGCCTTTCCTCATAAGGGAGGTGTTCCAAGCCTCTGATCATTTTTGTGATCCTCTTTGGATTCACTCTGACAGGTCCACATCTTTCAGGGGACCCCAGAGCAGGATGCAGTACTCCAGGTGAGGTCTCACAAGTACAGGGTAGAGTACGAGGATCACCTCCCTTGACCTGCTGACCACACATTTTTTATTGCAGCTCAGGATACAGTTGGCCTTCTGGGCTGCAAGCATACAATGTCGGTTCACGTCCAGTTTTTCATCCAAGTCCTTTTCTGCAGGGCTGCTCTCAATTCATTCATCCTCCAGTCTGTACTGATATTGGGAATTGCTCTGACCCAGGTGCAGGACCTTGCATTTGGCCTTGTTGAACTTCATGAGGTTCACATAGGCCCACTCCTCAAGCCTGTCCGGGTCCCTCTGGATGGCATCCCTTCCCTCTAGTGAATCAACTGCACCACTCAGCTTGGTGTCATCGGCAAACTTACTGAGGGTGCACTCAATCCCACCATGTTATTGATGACAATAATAAATAGTATTGGTCCCAGTACAGACCCTTTTGTGACACCACTCGTTACTGGTTTCCACTTGGACACAGAGACATTGACTGTAGCTCTTTGCACTCAGTCATCCAGCTAATTCCTTATACATCTAACAGCCCACTCGTCAAATCCATATTTCTCCAATTTAGAAGTAAGAATGTTGGGAAGGGGCTGCATCAAAGGCCTTACAGGTAGATGACATCTGCAGCTTTTCCCTTGTCTGCTGATGCAGTCACTCTGTTGTAGAAGACCACTAGGTTAGTCAGGCATGATTTGCCCTTGGTGAAGCCACATTGGTTGTCTTTAATCATGTCCCTGTCTACCATAATCTCAACATACCTCCAGGAGGATCTGCTCCATGATCTTACCAGGAACAGACATGAGGCTGACTGGTCAGTATTTCCCAGGGTGCTCCTTTTTACCCTTTTTAAAAATGGCTGTGATGTTTCCTTTTTTCCAGTCACTGAAGATTTTACTTGACTGCCATGATTTTTCAAAGACGATAGAGTGGCAACTTAACAACTACATCAATCAATTCCTTCAGGACCCTGGGATGCATCTTGTTGTATCTCATGGACTTGTGTAAATTCAGATTCCTCAGATGGCCTTGCACCTGATCTTGTCCTATGATGGGAGGGACTTTGTTCCCCAGTCCCTGCCTTGAGGTTGAGAGATGTGAGAAGAGAGATTACCATTCAAAAATGAGGCAAAAAAATTGTTGACTACCTCAGCCTTCTCCACGTTGGCAGTTCTTCTGTCAGGCCAGATACATTTTCTTTAATCTTCCTTTTCTGGCCAATGTACCTGTAAAAGTCATTCTTATTCTTTGCATTCCTTGCCAAATTCAGCTGCAACTGTGTCTTAGCTTTCTGGATTCCATACCTACACACATCTGGGCAGCATCCCTATTTTCTTCCCAGGATACACATTCCTGGTTCCACTGTGCATTTCCCTCTTAACTTTGGTTTGATCAGGAGGTCTGACCATTCTGGTCTCCTGCTCTCCTTGTCTGATTTCTTATATGTAGGAATCGAGAGCTCTTGTGCTCTAAGAAAAATATCCTTAAAGAGCTGTCAGCTCTATTCAGATCTTTTGTTCCTGAGGGCAGTTTCCTGGGGTTCCCATCCTTAAATAATTGAAAGTTTGTTCTTCTAAAATTCAGTGTCCTGACTCTACGCCTCAGCTGGCCGATATCCCTCAGGACTATGAATTCCAACAAGACATGATCACTGCAGCCCAGGCTGCCACCAATTTTTACGTCTCTAATTAGTTCATCTGTGTTGGTAAGCAACAGGTCTAGCAACACTTCTCTGGTCAGGATGTCTATCACCTGGATTATGGATTAAGAAATTATCCTCGATGCACTCCAAGAGCATCCTGGACTGCTTACAGCTTGCTGTGCTACTTTTCCAGCAGATGTCAAGGTGATTGAAATCCCCCAGCAGGATCAGATCCTGCAAGTGTGATGTATCCTGTAGTTGAAGTAAGAGCACTTCATCAACAGGCTCCCCTTGGTTTGACAGCCTGTAGTAAATACCAGCCATGAGTTTTCCTTTGTTGGCATGGCCCCTAATTTTTACTCATAACCTCTTAACCTGTTCATCGCTGTTTTTCAGACAGCTCTGTGCAGTTAACACATTCTTTTACATAGACGGCAACCCCCAACCTCTACCCCTCCTTCCTCCCTGTGCCTTATGAACAGTTTATTGCCATCAATTGCAGCACTCCAGTCTAGTGATTCACCCCGCCATGTTTCAGCAATAGTGATTCGATCATAGATTTATAGCTACACAGTGGCTTTCAGCTTCTCCTGCTTGTTAGCTATGCTGTATGTATTGGTATAGAGGCACTTCAGCTGAGCTGTTGATCGTGTTAGTAAATATATAAAAAGAACATTTGGTCATGAAAAAGATGGTATGGTCAAGATAGGGGTGGAAGAAAAGTTTTAGAACTGAGAACTGGCCCTTAAAGGATAGTAACTGTTAATAATTTGGTTGCATAGTGCTTTGACTATATTATATAAAATCTTGAACATCTTCACCAGATGAATACTGTGACATCTTGGTAATTCTCTTAGCATTTTTCCTGTTTATTCCACTTTTATAGAAGGAGAAAATGAAAAAGGAAAAAGTAATCAACATGCTTCAGATGAATGTTTGGGTACTTTTTAGCGGGCATTCCTATAGTGCCCTCTTGTGATAACAGATGTGGGTCCTTGAAAACATCTTTAACAGTAATACAAATTAATAGAAATTGCCAGACTTGATCAGAGCTGCCAAAAATTTGTCAGGTGTTCAGACTCTCATAATGACATGCACCAGCTGCTTCAGAAGACCACAAAAAGACCTCAGGTGGATTCCATATCAGAAGTTTCCTCTTACACTTTGTCAAGGATTAATTCCTATTAAGAAAATGTACAAACATTTACTTCAACATAAGTCATCATCATATTTGGCTGTGAACTCTGTTACTGGCCACAAAGATTTTGAATTATTTTTTAAAAGCTGCTGTTCTTTGACTTCAGGAGTATATTTTGTTCTTGAATCTACCTGTTTATTTCTAAATTGTTAATTTACTATTTTTTAATTTAACTGGTGTTTCCATTGTCTTCATTGTAATAGAAAAAAGAAGATATATACATTTTAACCTTTTATGCCATTAATAATTTTAATAGATTTCTTTCCAACACTTTTTGGATCCATGTTCGCTTCTATCCTCATGCAGTGTCTTGGCTTTTTAGAAATAAGATGAGAAGAGGATCGGAAAATATTCCATATGAAGACACTAACTGGTAGTGTCTTCACTAATAGGTGCTACTAGATATTTGAAATTTATAATCTTATATTTTTATAATTATTATAATATTGCGGGCTTTTCTAGTTGCTCTCTGATCACAGGTGACATGGATATTTCTATTGAGATAAGAAAATAGCTTTGGTACCACTGCATTGAGTTTTAACTTGAAACTTGATAACTTAAGTTCAAACTCAGTTAAACTCATTTGCTGGAGCAAGTTGAAATTCTGTTATACACATCTTGGTGGATCCCTGTAGAAAACAGACTAGAACATTTCCTCTAAAAAATTTTAATTTATTCATATTCAGTAAATATCTATGTTTATTTCTGTTTGGTCAAAATATCTTTCATCAACCTCAGTATTCAAGCTCTGTGAACTGTAGATGATTTGGCATTCCAACAGGCACCCCAAGTTCATTGCCTTTCTTGTATTCTTTAATTTATCTTGTTTATTTACCCAAGAAGTGCAACTTTTATAGAGATTCTTCATAAGGTTCAAGCAAAATGTTCTTCTCAATGGCTACAGCTCCAATCTACTTACTACGCATCCATTCCTCCATTCCTTTATTCCACCTTGTATTAAGTAAGCATGTTTAGATTGGAAGAGGTTATATTGGTTTATGATTCTGAGACAGAAAACCAGATATTACCATTCCATTGCATCTACCTTCTGAAGTATCTGGTAATGCAGTTGTCATCTAAGCTGTGTTCGTGTTTTCTAGTCTTCTGTATTTACAGAATATTTTTCTTAGTTTTCTTACAGAAACGTGCATGCATTTTTTATATCTATTATGTGCTTTTGCATTTGAAGAGATCCAGCCTAGTTTTAGTCTGTCTAATCTAGTTTATCCATGCCGAAGCCTAAAATTTGAATCTGAATTAATGTAAAACAAACCAATACTCACTACCTTGATAACAGTAGGGTAGTATATAAGGAATTCTTTGGGTCTTTTTCTTCATTCTATACATATGTTTCTGGGTTAACTGAAAAGCATGTTTCATTCTCATATAAATGATGATATTGATGTGTATCCTGGGTCTTAATATTGCACAGGAATTTATCAAATACCTTTCAGCATAACGACATCAAGTATTCCACTTATTTAAATAGATAATACAGCATAAGATCATGAAGGAGTTCATTATATATCTGTCACTTCATTATATATCTGTCAATGGTTGATTAGTAAGCACTTTGACTGCTGGAATCACCAGAGTAATCATGGGATGCAAACATTACCTTCTGTGTTTTGTTTCAATCCCCTTGAAAATATTATGCATATTATATCTATTACATTTATTATAGTTTAGCTGTATTTTTGATGCTTTTCTATGTGTTTTTTCTTTATATTTAAAGAGGCCAATCAGGTCTTTTTAGAAAACTATTTTTATTTTTATTTTCTCCTTTTTCTTTTTAAGCTAAACTTATCAATGTATAATAAAAAACACAGAAACGCTTTTGATATAGGCTACTTGGGCTCAACTTATACCAATGAGATTTTGTTCTTAGAAGGAAAAATTAAAAATAGAGTTACTGTACTATTAACTACGAAAAACAGATAGAAATATGAAATCTGACATATTTCTTCATGTTTACAACACAACTTATAGCATCCATATGTAAAACACGCACACTGTTTTTCTTAAAAGATTTTATTTAAGCATTATTTTTTGATATTTTGTAAACAATAGATGGATGAAATTTCAGACAGTCATCCTGCTGATACTGGGGTTAAAAGATGAGATTTCAGGTTAAATGTGTTTTTCTATTGAAAAAAAATTCAGAAAAGCACAAGAAACTGACCCAACTTAGTCTAATAAATGACCATTGGAATTATAATGAAAAAGTCAAACACTCTGAGCTTCCCTACAACCAGGCCATTATCTATTTTTCTACAAGTGATAACAATAACTCCTTACTCACACATACCTTTATTTGATTTTCATACAAAGGCTGCCTGTTCATTTCGCATAAATACACATATTAGTATATGTAATGAAGTGCAATAGTATGAGCTATTACTGAGCTAAATGTATTATGCAAAGCTTTAATACACGAGTCTGTATAAAAATTAATTAAATCAAAGAAATTAAAAAAAAATAGGCTTTTAATAGCCCTCATTGCAGATCTTCATTTTATCTATTTTGTTAGTGAAACTGTACTGAGGAAAATAGGCCTGAAGAGTTGACCAGCCCATGGTATCTTTCCCTGCAGTGACCTTCATACACTAGGGATGAAATGCAATAGCATTTGCCATTTGCTGCCATCAGCAACCTTTCAATCAGGACAGGGGTCATGTTGACACCTGACAAAAGCAAGATGAGGCAATCTACACCAGGAACTAAGTATCCTTGAGTTCGTTTGCTGCTTATGTCTCTGTTAAATCACAAATGCAAACAGGATATTGCCTTTGCCGTGATCCCTGGTGTGAAACGCGAATTTACCACACTAATTTCTCTGAAAAAAGGAAACTTAGGTCTGATTGTGGGTGTAACTACAAGTAGCACCAATGAACAGTAGTTATTTCCTTATCAATACTCTCATTATGTCCAAAAAAATATTTCATTTTCTTTGTGGCTGGATTTTATTACTGCTACTCCTTATTTCTTGTGTTTCTTCATTTGATTCTACTTTGTGTGGATAATAGACTAGTTGTGAGAAAATATCAAAAAGGCCTCCAATATTCTTCACAATAAGGCAACTTCTCCCTTGCAGCTGAACATATAATTGCCAATGTGGATTCAGAAGTATAGTTTCTAACATCCCAAGAATACGAAAGAATGCCTTCCTATATTCTTCTGTCCAGGCTTGCAATACATATCAAAACCTGCCTCTTACTGTGCCAAGTAATATGGCTGACAATAAAAGTGGCCTGCATATTACATTAATGTTGATTGATAAAAATTACCTGATGCTTTGAAATATTCTTATATTTTCTGTTCTCATCTGTTCTTTTCTCTTTCATATTTTTCCCTTTTCTCGTCTCCCTTCCCTTCCATTTTCTTTTCTCTTTCTCCTTTCCTCTCCTTTCCTTTCCTTTCCTTTCCTTTCCTTTCCTTTCCTTTCCTTTCCTTTCCTTTCCTTTCCTTTCCTTNCACTCTGTCATATGACCTCTTTTCCCAAAAGGAAATCAGAAAGAATTTTCTGTCAATTTTTTCCCCTTCAGTTCTCAGACTGAAAAGTTTCCATTGTCACTTAGCTACAGTAAAGCAGCTGAGGCTAAATGCCTTGGGGGCTTTTCACTGCAAGGAAAGCATTTGGAGAGGGAAAGGACCTCAACACTGAAGTGATAAGAGGTGGAAATGGCTGTGACCAGTAATACAGTTTGTATTGCTGCAATAAGATCTTATAAGGCAGGACATGTTTGCAGCATGTCATTGTAAAATGGTCTTAAAAGGGAAAGAGATTTAGCGTTTGGCTAGATGCAGGTATACATGAAAGGTGAAGAAATAGGACCCAAATCAGATATATTAAAACTTTCTGTACTATGTCACAAGTGCAGTAAAATGTCTTTGCATGTAAATGCTTTGGGGATTACTTATTTTATTTAAAAATTCAACCACCTATACTGCAATAAACCTACTACAAAGAAATCAAAATAACTTGGTAAAGCATGAATTGGATTAATTTATCAGGTTTTTCATTTCAAAGTACTGGTGCAGTTCAGAAAAAGAAAGCCACAAAATTGTAAATGGTATTGTGGTCATGAAAGTAGAATAATCTCATACATGAAATAGAGTCTCTGGTGACATAACAAGAAATTAAGTATTGCTATATACTTTATGGACATGACACCAAAGTGGTGCAAGTTTGTAATTAAGCAACTTCACTAGATTTACAAATAATTTGGCCAGTAGGTGAAACCACTTAATAGCTGCTGCGAACACTGTACTTTGGGTTTTTTTAAGCAAAATTGCTCGCTATCTGTGAATACGTTATTTTAGTCTATGGAATAATAAGCATGTAGACCATTCAGCCTAAAATACTCGAAAGTATCAAGCTGGTTTATCATTGAGTTCCATGGACTTCAGTGGAGTTATTGTAGAATGGGTAAAGGATGAAATTCCGCATCTGAAAATCTGTGTCCTTAGAGGGATGGAAAGGTCCGAAGTCCTGTGGTGTTTCTAATTTGGAGTAATGTTGTGTCTTGAAAAGCTCAGGAAATTATTTTGCAATCATAGAATCGTAGAATCATAGAATGGTTCAGGTTGGAAAGGACTTTGAAGATCATCTAGTTCCAACCCCCCTGCCATGGACAGGGACACCTCCCACTAGACCAGGTTGCTCAAAGCCTCATCCAGCCTGGTCTTGAATGCTTCCAGGGATGGGGCAATGATAAGCAGATGAACGTGGAGGCAACACTAGTAACTAAACCCAGGTTTTAGTTTCTTCTTTTTTTCCATTGGAACTCTCAAGGATTTTCTGAAAGGGAGTTATATCCAATGTTCTGTCATAGTACTATCATTATTCTTCACGTATTTCTTTTTCAATGATCGAAAATATATGTTGATCATCTTTCATTCCTTTAATGAGATTTTGACTTATTGTTCCTATTTGCCAACATTGTATTTTTTAATCAATCATTTCCGTTCATTCTCATAGTTTGTCACATTCACTTGACTAAAATTAGATTATTGATTAGATAGATCTCTGAGACAAGGAAGTATTTCCAATACATTGATATAGCACCTGAACATTACTGTTTTATTTGGTTACTAAAAAACCTTATACAATACGCTGGGAACTTTTGACAAACATCATAAATACACTATGTTGCCATTGCAATTCATTAAACTTGAGTTAAACTACTGACAATTTACATGAGAGAGAAATGAATATTTTTTCTTCCCCTATTCTCTCCATTAATCACAAAACTAGCTGGCTGGAAATTTGAGGACAAAGTTTGATGGTTTGTTGGTTTTTTTGAAATGCTTATTTTCAGGTTGAAAACCAATGAAAGAAATATGCTAAATTTTCAAAATCTGAGTCAAAAAGAATTTAATAAATCTGCATCAGAAATCATGTTGAAAGCAGAAAATATTTCATCCAGAGAGAGTCAGTCTGGTGGTGAGGGAATGTTTCCACCACCCAAAACATAACCTCTTTACAAAACAGTAAAAAAGCTGCTTCAAGATGTAGGTAACAGAAGAGTTTTTATAGTCTGGGGTAAGGAAACATCTATTTGGAGCCCAGACAACTGGTCAGGAAGATGCAAAGATGGACAAGACTGACAAAGTATGGAACAGATGCTTTACAGAGCACCATAAGGTATCCAGTGGTCTGTGTATTGAGGACTCTTGATAACAGGGGTCACAGACAGGAAAACTCCTGACTCCTTTTGGAAAGCTGGGTGTGAAAAAAAGAGAGGAGCAAGTCTCACACCTATCACTGACAAAGTGCTACAGGAAAATTAGCTTACTAACTAATTCTAGTAATTAGTGCATTTTAGCTTGACGCAGTGCTTGGACACTTTATCATAAAAATGGGTATAATATAAAAACCTCCCTGACAATTGCTGTAGTGACTGTTGATCTAAAGTATTTCTTTAACAGATCTGTTGTGTCAATTATCTTCACTAGCTCTTTTACATCTATAAAGAGAAATCATTTAAGACACACTGGGGAGTGAGAAGGTATCCTAAATCACAGCAAGAAGACAGGAGGTAAGTAGGGAGTTATTGTTCATTTTTCATAACACCCCAAATACTTGGGGGCATAAAGAGTTTAAAAAAAGGAAAGAAAAGTCACAACTAAAACCCTTCAAACAACTTTCCAAACTAACAAGAATACATGAGTTCAAAATAAGTTTAGAAAAAGAGACACAGAGTAAATGCAATGACCTAGAGGATTCCTAATCTGATGGCTGTTGGAAATCTGAAGGATAATGTGTATTTTTTTTGCTGTTTTCCCAAGCTCTAAGCCACTCTACAGTGTTAAAAATAGCACCTGAAATTTTGTCTGTCAGTATGGTCTAGGTTGCTGAAGAGGAAGTTGATCAGTTGCCACAGGACAAGCTACCTCCTTTCCATCCTGTCTTGGTTTCAGCTGAGATAGAGTTAATTTTCTTTCTAGTGGTTGCTGTGTTTTCATGTTCAGTATGAAAGAAATGTCAATAAGGCATATTGTTGTAGTTGTTGCTAAGGGATTTTTATTCTAGTCAAGAACTTTTTTCAACTTCCCATAGAAGCTGAGAAGGAGCATAGACAGAACAATAGGATGGCTAATGGAATATTTTGTACCATAGATGTCACATTCGCTATCTAAATGGTGGTTGTCCGGGGCTGGGGCAGGGAATCCATGATTTCTACTTCGGTTGGGATAAGCAACCAATTCATGGGGCAGTGAGAGTGATTTTTGTCTTGTATATTTTTTTACCATTATTATTGTTATTGTTATTTTCCTTTTCCATTATTATTCTATTAAACTGTCTTTATCTCAGTTCACGAGTGGGTTTTTTTCCCTTTCCACTCCTTTTGTCCCTTTTCTCCCTTCTGGCGTGGGAAGGGGGGATGAGTAACAGGCTGCGTGGTCCTAGCTGCTGTCTGGGGTTAAATCATTACACGTCCACACTTCTATCCAGACTAAACCACCTGAATTAGAACAATCGGGTGGTGAGTGAAGTAAATTTCTTCACGTTTTATCCAAAGCACATCCCAATCTGTTTTCTATTGACTTCAATAGATTTCAACATTTTGAACACGATGAAAAAGAATTATAGTAGAAGCAATAGTTTATGCATTCAAAGCCACTTCAGGCCTAGTCGTCTCTTCAGCACATCAAAGTTTTTGGAAATCCTTGGCGAAAGAGATCAGAAATTACTCAATATTTTAAGACACCTATTCACAAACTTTACAGAAAATAAAACACATGCAAAGAACATAGTTTTTTGCCTTGTTCGCATGGCATTCTCTTATCATTGTACAGTACTTTCTGATAACCTCAGTGTGAAAGATGTTCTCTGCAGTATTATCATATTTGATGGAGTAACCTCCATATCTTATCAAGGCAGAGATCATTGGAAGGACATTCTAGTAAGCATGAAGTGCAGCCACATCATCATTTTCCTGTTCATTCTCACCCTCCCCTCCCTAATTACTGAGTAGAATAGCATCTATGCCCTCTACATATTAAGCCTTTAAATCGTCTGCACTTTAGTTCTATGACGTGGACATAAATGCCATTGGGTACGAAGCTACATCTTCTCCCCAGATCCTCACTAAAATCACTCTTGATGTAAGCCTCCAAGCAGGCAAAATTCAGTTCTTCATCTGTCATAGTTTTATTATAAAAATAATTACTTTGAATTCCTATATCTCATTATCTAATTAGAAATGAAACACCAACAACCTGTAGAAGCTTCTGTTAAAGCACTTCTTTGACATTAAATATTTATTTTATAATACTGCCATAACCTCATTTTTCATGATCTGCTCTCTATTCCTACATCACTCCCTGGTCATAATGGACCAAATTTTCTCATTGAGATCAGAGAGTATGGTAAAAGGTTATCAAACCCTTCACTTGGCCATCTTTAATAAAATCATATTCTTGTCACAATGACTACTTGTAGGAAAAGAAAGACATGCAGTGAGCCTGACGTCTAAGCAACAAGTGAGATCTATGAAAATCAAGGTATTCACAGGTCTACATCCCTGGATTGAAGACCATAATCAACACTTCCTTCTCTAGCACAATAAATGTCTCTTACAGGATACAAAGACAGGTTCTGGAACAGATACTCAAAAGAGCTAAAGACTACTTCAGGTCCTAAATAGCATCTTTATAATCTCTTTATAAATTCTTTATCAACTTTCTTATCAACTGTAACCGTAAAACTTGGTGGGAGAGGAATAGGATTGATGGTACATGTATATCTGGAACAGGACAAAGGAATCTAAAGAAAAGCATACTTGAAATTTACCACTGAAATATCTACAAGAGAGTGTTTCCAATATCTGTGACTAATTTCTATAACTGACTGAAAGGCTAAGGATGTGATTTAGAGAAGAAGTTATAAAAAAAAATAAAAGGCACAGAGCAGCATTTCAAATGCATATTTCTGTTCAGCATCTCCCGCTGGTTAGTTTAAATTTCACCTCAGTCAACATGCCTATCAGATGTGAATCACATTCCTTGGTATCAAAATTATATTATTTCCTGTGCAGGAGAATGGGGGTTGGGGTCAGTTCATCACACATTGTCTCTGCTGCTCCTTCCTTCTCAGAGGGAAGACTCCTCACACTCTTTCCCTGCTCCACCATGGGTCCCTTCCAACAGGAGACAGTACTCCATGAACTTCTCCAACGTGAGTCCTTCCCATAGGCTGCAGTTTTTCATGAACTGCTCCCACATGGGACCTTTCCATGGGGTACAGTCCTTCAGGAACAGACTGGTCCAGCGTGAGTCCCCGACAGGGTCACAAGTCCTGCCTGCAAACCTGCTCCTGTGTGGGCTCCTCTATCCATATGACCATAGGCCCTGCCATGTATCTGCTCCAGTGCAGGCTCTCCCAGCCTCCTTCGGGCCCATCCACTTGCTCCAGCATGGGGTCCTTCACGGGTTGCAGGTGTATATCTGCTCCACTGTTAACCTCCATGGGCTGTAGGGGTACAGCCTGCCTCAGCATGGTCTTCACCATGGGCTACAGGGGAATCTCTGCTCTGGCACCTGGAACACCTCCTCCCCTTCCTTCTTCACTGACTTTTGTGTCTGCAGAGTTGTTACTCTCACATATTCTCACTCCTCTATCTGTCTGCTGTTGTTCTGTTGCAGTTTTTTTCCCCTTCTTAAAGATGTACCCAGAGGCACTACCACTATTGCTCATTGGCTCAGCCTTGGCTAGTGGTGGGTTTGTCTTGGAACAGACTGGCATTCACTCTGCCATACAAAAACCAATACATAGATTCTTAGAAGTGTTAAATATATCAAAAATATAAACAATGTATATGATTGGAGTGTATAAACTCTATTATTCATAGCAATTTAACTTCTGCAATAAGTGAAAAATTTGGTTTAATAAAAAAAAATCTATAAATGTGTGTGTGCAGGCCTTGCATGAACAATTTCAAGAATAAAACCAGAATTCATTAGTAACCTAAAAGGATTCTGTTTAAACGTAACTGCTTCACATTGGAATTAGTGTTATAGATTACTTCATAATCTTTTTTCATGTGTTTTATCTTGATATTTGTAGCTAAAATACTGTGGATCCAAAGGTGTATTTATAGACACACTTACAGGGTAACATATGATTATCTGCTCTTAGACTCAGGTTTGCAACTTTGCACAATAATTTTATTTGCATAATTTTATAATAGCTATTTTTTGGGTTTCTTTTTCATTCAAATTTATTAACTAGCAACATGGATTCCCTACATTAATATAAAATATTTTTTGATTTTTGTGTGTCTTCATAAATTTCATACGTTAAGAGTTGTTCTTCAGAAACTCTTTGCTTAATAGTTAGTGGGTATTTTCACTCTGCTCTGAAAGAGTGGACAGCCAGACACTTTAAGTTAGGAAAACAATCTAATTATTGTGGAATTGATTTGAAAAAAACCAGAACACCGAAATTTCAGTTTTGATTTGTAATAAATTTAATCTTTTTTTTGGGGGGGGAGGGGGGGAAGAAGAGATTAATACTGTGATAGCTTCCAGTTTTAGTCAAAGCAAGTTTCCAAAACTAGAGGAATATTTTCATACTTTCAGTTCTTTGCAAAGTCATCCACAGTCTCTAGCTTTTTTGCCTGGTTTACTCACAAATTTAAAATAAGCTTGTTTAAATGGACTTTGGAAGTGACATTGGTTAGCAGTGAAAATTAAGCATCATTTTCCAAAAAGCAAAAAGATATTTTAATCTCTTCTATTGTGCTGACAACATTCCAATAAATCTCTCTTTTTTTGCTTTTAATTTTTTTGCTTTCAATATAATATCAGACCTATCACTTAAAATTTTCTGTTAAAAATCACAGAAATTTATTTGAAAATAAAGTTTCTAACAAAGAGATTTTAAAACTCAAGCAATATCAATAAGGTAGGATGAGGAATTCTCAACGTGTGATGCAGAGAGACAAGGGAAAGGGAAACTTAACACTGTCAACACCAAACCAAAATTAATCGTAAGAACAGCCAAATGATTTTTGAGACTTCATCTTGTAAACAGGACTTGACAAGCGTTGGCTTTTCTTTTTCCTTTTGTTGCTCTTTTTACCTTTTACTTTATTGAGATATGCTTAGATCAGATTTTCAAATTTTCCCTGAAAAAAAAAAAAACTAGAAATATACAACTGTTCAAGAACTTATAAAGCCCCTTTTTCCCAGACCCAATGTTTATTCTCAGAATAGTTCTCAGTAAATTTTGAGAAACTGTAAGTGATGGGTGAGATGTAAGAACACTGTAAAGACTATATGCATCTTTCAAAGGAGAACAGGGAACAACAGCCAGAGACACACCTGGTTTAACAACCCTCACCAGAAAATCTGTGAAATAAGTAATTATCAAATGAATATTTTGGAGATATCAAGTTAAGTTAAGTACTAGTCAAGGTGGGCTTATAATGAAAAAATTGTGTCAGTACAGCCATAATTTTCTTCCAAAGCAGAATAACAACTTTGTGGGTAGAACATAAGTAATAGACATAGATTGTCTTGCCTTTGGTATACTACCTATAGTGTTTTGCATGACATTCTCATAAGCAGTAAGAGAAATATACTCAAGATGACCCATGTGGTAGGTAGCCAAGATCCTAATGAGAGAACAAGAACCAGAAAACAGTTAACAATGAATCACCAGCAAAACATACTGGGTGGTGTTCCACAAGGATATATCCTAGCTCTAATGCTATATGATGTTTTCCTTAGTAATCTGGACCACGGAAAGATAATTTTGTGGAAAATGTGGGTTTGATTTTGATCCACACAAAGGGAAATGCAAATATCTTGGAGAACAGGACTGAAATTCAAATTTACCTTTATAAACTATAAAAAAAAAATAGGCCAGAAAATAGTATGGAATTCCATTAGGACATAGGCAGCAGTAATCAGCTTCTTAAATCCTAGGTGGGTTAAACTCCTTCAGAAAATTTTCCAGGCTTTTTGGAAATCACAACTGTGCCATAATGTTGGGTGAACCATCCTATTAATGAACAAGTAATGAAAGATGACATGGAAGGAACTTACCTATGGTCTATTCTGTTTGGCATAGAGATAAGCTGAACAACAATCAATTTTAGCAGTAGTCAAAGTCCACGAATCAACAAGAGTGATCTGAGGTCTGCAGAAAAGAAGCCAGGAGCTAAAGGTTAAAATTTTTGAGGTTAGAAGAGAAGACTGTAGTGGAGTGGAAAAGACAACTTGGGAGGTTTTGGAGTTACACCAGTGTAACTGTATCAAGAGTAGGCTAAATGAATATGTGAAAGACAGGGCATATACTGAATCAATCCTTTGTGGCAGGCGATATGCTAGATTTTTTTCTTTTCTTCTGCTGTTTTTATGTCATGCTGATCTTGAAGAGTTTGGTTTATTTCCTAAAATACCAAAATAACAGATGGAAAATGCATCAAGCTATGATGAACCTTGGTGGATTTTGCATAAAGCCAGCTTGATTTTTCTGCAGCAGTTTCATGGAAGCAGGAGAACTCTGGAATGTGCAAACAGTGTGCGTGCTTCTGGCTGGACTCATTGCCAGTACAAAACTTCAACCACCAATAGAAATGTTAATTAAAAAAAGATAAAATAAATCTTTTATATAAACAAGAACTCAGAATTCAAAATCAAGGAAAATTAACTGATTTTCATTAAAAAATTGCTGAAATGACTAAAAGTCATTCGTCACATTGAAGATAAATGAGATGCAAATAAAGCAGTAATGCTGAATATGGAACTTTTCTCCATTTCCTGAGAGAAAAACAAAAAGATAACTAGAAATGTTATGAAGTGAGGAATAAAGAACAGCATTAAAAGCATAATCATCCTAGAAATTGTATCCTGTTGTCTAGAAAATGGTGCAGTGTATCTATCATCCTCATCTCTAAAAGGTATTGTGAGATTGAAAAAGTGCAAAGAAGAGTCTGAAAAAATGATTAAATTCCTTGCAGTGACATGTTAAAGAAACCTGTACTTTTTAGTTTAAAATCCAGGTAAATGGATTACCTAAGCATCTATTATAGGCCATCATCAGAAAACAGATTCAGAACTAGATGTCTGAGCTTCTCTTAATTTTGTAATGATGAGGACAACAGGGTTGATCTGCATATATACGTCCCTGTCTTGATTATTTTCCTTACTTTCCTTCTAAGTATAGCTGAATATATTTCTGACTGGGTTTTGAAGTTTTTGACACTAAGAAGTAAATCAAGTCTGCTTCATTAATTGTGTTATTACAACAACATTATTATTTTTCTGATTTTTGGCAAAATTCAGCTGGACCCGCTAAGAGCTATGTGCAATGCATGACAGCCTAGAAGAGCAGGTAGCTACCATTTAAATTACACAGTATTAAGTACTCATGACAGGTGTAGAAGTCTGACCCCACATGGGCGTAAGTAACAGCTGCACTACATCTGTTTTTCCAAGAGAAAAGGTCAGTAAAGTGAACGAATAAGCAAATAGTGAAACAAAAGAGCAGAAAAGTATGCCTTTAAATACGACATTTCCACGAGTGTCTGCCTTGATACAGTTATCATTCTTACTGTTATCCAAAACCTAGACACTTTGTCAAAAAAACAAATAGAAGCAGTCTTTCTATATATTTTCGAACCTATTTCAGAGCAATAAATTGGAAATAGTAAAAATCAGGAAAACAAACAGGCAACATTTAAGATTTGCTTCATTTCCATTTACCTACAACTAAGAAGTAGTGCTCTCTTCACACATTGTTATGGCTTTGAGGGGAAGTACATGGAATAATCCTAAGCAGCAGTGATAGGAAGCCTACTTGTTAGATAGCATCAGGTATTCTTCCTTGGCAATACTTCTAAACTGGATTTGAGCTTATGATTGCTGTGAAAAGACACCTTAAATTCAGTGCGTGGAATTTATGCATCACTCTCTTCTTTTACAACTCACAAACATACTGGTGTGTGTCACACAAAAATTCATGTATAGAATAAATGAATTTTTTCTAAAAAGTTGTGGTTTTTAAAAGCCCTTAATGAAAACATTAATGTTCTAAAAATGAATGCTTTGGGGTTTTTTTCCGCCCTATAATACATTTTAAAAAGAGAACACTTGCTCACTGCCCTGAAAATACTGGGGGGGGGACGGAACCCGCAAAACAAATGAAAACAGTTTGGTATGCCCTATCTGAGCTGGAAGTTCTGACTGTCTGCAGGTGTTGTTATCAGATGTTCAAATGGCTGTTTACCTTGCACCATTTGTTACTTGAAAATAATATTTTGTTATAATTAAACTGTCTTTGCATGGGAAAAAAATGCAGTAGATATTTAGCATTAGCATGCACTCATGATCCAATATGAGAACAATGCTATCTACTCTGCCCTCAATCCTCATCCTAATGGCTATGTTTTTCCTTCAAGGCAATAATTTGTCATAATCCGTTACTGCACAATTAAGATGTTTGATTATGGGCTATGTGTCATACATGAATGACACACTTTGTGTATCTACAGGACTTTATATATACAGGATCTCTACAGGACTTTGCTGAACTGGTGACACCTATGTGGTGGTCTGATAGCAGAAAGACACATTGGTTTATTCTGTTAGGTTACAATAAATGTGAAAATGCAGCGAGAAGGTAATAAAGCTAACAAACTTTTTATTCTATTTTTCCTTGCCTTTTTTTTTGTGTGCTGTCTCTGTGTTTTTTTTGTTTGATTTCTTTTTTTATATCATACAATAGCAATACTAATACTAATAAAGTGGTTTTGATGATAACTCCAAGGAGTAATTTATGTAAGGTAAGTGGCTTACATTACCTCCTCATTATGGGCTCGACACTTTGACACCGACTGACATTAGAGTGAAGAGAATATTTTTGGTCTTTCTTCCCTCCCACTCTTTTATGAAATGAACAGCAGGGAGGAAATTAACCAAGAAGTTCTCAACCTTCCACCTAACTCTCAAACCAGCCATTTTCCTGCCAGCTGCAGTGACACCAATTATTATAGGCATAATCCCCTTCTGGTGGTAATTTAGTGAAAAATGTAACTTTGAATAATGTTGAAATAAAGAGTCAATTGATTTACCCCCTATCAGAACTTTAGTAATTAGAACAGTGTGCACAATATAATTATTCATGTTGTTTCTAATTTAATTTTAAATAATTTCAAATTGATAATGAAATTTTAATGGTCTTGGAATATAGGCTATAAAGACAGGCAGGGAAACCAAGATGGTTATCCAACTCTTATCTTTTAAACCCCGTTACATCTCTTAGGAAAAAATTCTATTTTACATGATAATTTAGTGATGATTTTCTGCATTTCAAACTGTTGGGATTTTTATCTATGCAGAATAATAACTGAGAAAATATCCTATTCAAAGAATACTTTTTGTTTGTCATTTCTGAAGGACAGAGGGAAGGTGAACTGCAATAGTAAAAGGTGTAGAGTCAGTCATGACTCCGTATCTCAGTCTCACTACCTCACTATTCCAATTGAAAAAATATAGCATTTATTTTAATTTAGTGGTGCAGTGTATTGAATCTGTTATTGCTGTTGGCAGTGGCAGTAGCATTTGTCAACTTAACCTACAGAACATATTGTGCAGAGAAGAACCATAGTATTACTTTGTGCTCATATTCTCCTACAGTTATTGTTCCTGCTCCCACACAGAACAACTGGTAGCAAAATACCTTCTACTTTATCAAAAAATTAAAGAACCTATTTAGACATCTCAGGCTTTTTTTTTTTAAGAAACAGTTATTCATCTAAGTATTTAAAAGTTGTCAATATGCAAAATATCTGTACATTGTACCACTAAACAATAGGAAAAACTTAATATTTTTCCTTTTGCTTTTACCTGAGCAATG
Organism: Stercorarius parasiticus; assembly: GCA_013396915.1. Classification (NCBI taxonomy): domain Eukaryota; kingdom Metazoa; phylum Chordata; class Aves; order Charadriiformes; family Stercorariidae; genus Stercorarius; species Stercorarius parasiticus. The sequence goes on from VWZL01004870.1 coordinate 18,958, forward strand.
GACTTCTCAGTCAGAATTTTTTTCCAGTTTGTCAGAGTCTGTGGCTTCCATGGTTGAGAAAACAATGGGGATATCTTTTGTATGTTGCTTCAGAGTTGTCAAGACTCTGAATCATCACAATAGCAAGATCTCTATAAGAGTCACCACAAGAGTTTCCACTGACAAAGATACTCCCCAATACTTTCTGCTGAGATGTGAAGAAATGGCGCATTTACCAAGATAGTTGATCTCTATCATCTATAAACGTGGAAATCAGAAATAAAAATCTTGAATCAGACCTCTCCACCCATGTTGACTAGAATCCCCTGTGATACTTGCTATGAGAAGTATGCATTTTGCATATGTGTGTTTTGCTGAAGATGCACTATCCATTATTATACATAGCGTTGCAAGTAAGAAGTGAATCAATCTTCTAACCGTTAGAAAATGATAGGAGGTAATCCTGATTAAACTTCATGGCAGTAATTCAAAACCTATTATGTTGGCTAAATCAGAAAAAAAGACACCCAGGGATCAAGCGAGGAACAGTGGTGTAGTTCCTATCATGTCTTCAAAGCCTTTGCCCTTTTTTCCCAGTGGTGATTTTAGCATGGGTTTTTACAATTGGTTGTTTGGAGGAGGATTGTTGCAGGTTGTGGTTTGGGGGTTTTTTTGTTTGTTTTAGTGGGTTTTTTTGAGAAGCCTGTTTCCCTAAACTTCATGACAAGATGGAGACAAAATAGTTGTCCAGGTTCCTGTTGGTTGTGAGAACCCCTCTATTTGAATAAGGTGATAATCAGCACAGGCCTCAGATAAAAGCTCAAGGTCAGGCCTAGCTGTGAAAGTTTGCTCCAGGCTCTAACTACAGATATTTTGAATCACTAGGGAACTTGTAGTACATTAAAACTCTATTAGATATATAATTATAGCACTATTATTCTTACTCTTTGCCAATGAACTAATCATAATTTCATTTGAAAGTATTTATTTCTACTTTTGTTTCTAATTAGTGCTTTCCACTTGAGTTTTTTTCAACTAATTTAACCCTAAACATATAGCTATTACTTCAATCTATTCAAGTACATTTGTAAAACTACTAAAATTTATGAATATTCATTTTATAAACATTATAAAACACATGTGGAAGCGAGCTCAACAGAGAACAAAGCCAATATCAAAGTTAATAATTTAAAATAATCCTGTACAAACCAATCCTTCAAAAGTAATTTATACTTTAGGATTGACCGATCTACTACTATTATTAGTGTTAGATGGTCATAATAACATAGACATTCACTGAGAAATTCTATTAACAAAAGCATTTATTGCATAAAAATATTACCAATAATATAAATTCACAGGATATAAAAAATCAATATTTGAGCATTAACTCAGAAGCAAGTATTTGCAAAAATAGGCCAGGAAGCATGAAGTCCACACTTTAGATTAGAAATCACTTAAAAAAGAAAGCCCAGACTAGCCTCCTTGCCTTCTGAGTCCCCATCTGACAGATAGAGCCTAAAATAACTTTAGCTAATCTGAAGGATGACAGATGAGCTGAATCCGTGCTGAGAGACAGTAAATGAATATTGAAGGGGAAGGAGCAAGGAAGCTGCTGTTCTCTGGTACTTTTAAAAGATGCTGAAAACAGCAGCTTTCAAAACTGTTCACAAACAGGCATTAAAAACAATTGCCACACAATCCAAGGAAATACAAATACGTATATACACAAAGACCTATAAAATGATTGAATTCCAATCTTTGTTTTGCGAAGAATTTTGTTTTGTCTTGTTTTCCCTGAGTTAATCTTAACTAGCAAATGATTTCCTTTAAAGGCATCAGTGACACTTAATTAAAATAAAAACAAACAAACAAACTTGTATATTTAGAGGGATTCATCAAACTGTCTTCCTCTTCAGGATCTTTGTGCTATTCTAATGCATTTATTAAAAAATCTGCAATCTTTGAAGAAAACAAGCATTATTTTCTAAGTATCTGATATCCAAACAAAGCAGCAACCATCCCTAAATTGAGTAAGCCTAGTCTTCAGTACTGATGTATTATAGATGTAAGCAGAAAGATAATAAACACATTGTTTGACAGCAAGATTATCACATTACAACTATGGACACAATTTGTTGTCTTTATTTTAGTACAATTCCAATGATTTCAGCAGAATGCACCAATAAAACCGCAAGAGCATGTTGTTTAATAGGAACATCATCAAATACAATCTGGCAAATCATTCATGAAAAACAAAATATCAGAGGGTTATTCTAAAACTCAATTTTTTTTATGCAAGCACATTATTTAATAACGTTTAAAGAATAGGTGAAACATACTCAGGTCATTAACTTTTCATGACACGTATCAATGTGAATTATGGATAGTTCTACCAGACAATCAAGCCAACAGAGATCTGTGCTAAGCTTTCTTTAGTGTTTCCATCAATGCATCCTTGCAGTGATAAAACCACTGATCTTGATCTGATTAAGATTGGTATAGACAGAAAACCATCTCATAATCTCACATAAAGTATAGGAGAACAATTTATCCATATACCATATAGTTGATTTGCTATCTATATGATCATATTAAACAATAGTTGGTTATCCTAATTGAAGGAAGAGAAAATTCATTAAATTAAAAAAAAAAAAAAAGTCAGAAGCCACAATAAGAAATTTGGAAACAAGAAATGCTAATTTGCTTTTATCAGGATCAGACAAAAGCTATCAATAGATCTTGTATCACATATGTTAAAATGTCTACATGGCAGTGCATTTACAGCATGTACTGCTTCTCGCTAGATATGAGTATGTATCTATCTAAAGAAAGTGAGAGTCTAAAAAGAAAACCAATTTTTCCCAACTATAAAGTACACCTACTGTAATCAAGCAATACTCTAAAATTAAATTCAGACATGACTAATAAGTCACTAGAATTGTTTATTATCACCAAAACTGTTTGGCCTGTCCTGTAACTCAAGGTGAAAGTTATTTAAAAGCTTATAATAGTTAATCATTTCATTTTTGATTAACAGCAAACGCAAGAATACCATTTAAGTAGCAAAAGTTAATAGTAATTCTAAAGTGGGGAAGTTGCTGTTAATTTACCTCAAAAGCAGCCTTTAAAACCTTTGCAGTCAGTGCAACACCACCACCTAAGATTTGTTTTCTTTGTTCTTTTTTTTTGTGTGTGTGTGCACTTTTTCACACATTTAGCAATAATTCCAAGTTGCACAGATGGAATATAAACTTACACTCGGTCTCTGCCTTCCATATTGCTAAAATGAACAATTTATTAACGTAAAGTAAAAATTTACTAGAGTTTCCATAGTCAAAAAATATTCTAAGAAATTAAGTAAGGTAGCATAAAACACCATACATGCTCATAGATACGTAAGGCAATATAGAACAAAAGGAAAACTGTTTAAAGTAGACCTGTCTAATTAGATCTGACACTAGATAAAGAGACAAGATTAAATTATCCAGTATTGTATCTCTGGCACTCAGCTGAAAGATGATCTGACCATACTACAGAGGGAAGTAGGAAACACTTTGTTTCGCAGGAAAGTGAAAAAATACCTATACTGCACCTGAAAATCCCCAGTATTGTTTGTCTAGAGACTAAGTGAATTTACACGATGTGTGGAATATTTTAAGAACAATAAAGACATTATTTAAAGAAATATATATATATCAACAGTCTCCAAGCTTATATGAAAGCAACCTTCAGATTACCCCCTACCCATTGATTTTTCTCACTGTAGGAGTACAATTTTATCTTCCTGAAGTACCCCACACTTACACTTACTTCCCTCCCCCCCCGCCCCAACACAATAAGTATTTATTTAATTGCCAAGACTAAATTTGTAAAAGAAAAATTTTCTTTAATAAGTCTTAATATGCTGTCAGTTTATGATTGTATTTCTGTAACAGAGGGGGAAATTATTCTTTCACTAGCTAATAATAATTGAAGAAAAATCATCTGAAAAAGAAAATAAATAGCAAGGTAATGGAAAAGTAACGGATTTAAGACCATCTATGCTCAGCCATTGTAAAACTATTGTGAGCCTGAAAGGACAAATTCTCTTCTCAATGGTCTTGTATTTTTTGACCTGTTTGTACTTTTCTGACCTGTTGCTAACATTGATCTCTCCAACTGCTATGAAAGTCAGTTTCTGTATGCCCATCATTGCATACAGATACATGGTTCCAAAACCAACCTTAGGAATCAGATACACTTGGAGGTGCTGAAAGGAAGATAAGGCATCCTTTCGTCCAAAGAGTAATAGCTAGATCTGAAGAAATTTAAGTTTCATGGATTTTTTCTCTGTCACAATGACCCATAGAAATCATAGGGACTTTTAAAAGACATTCTATGGAACTGTTTGGAAAAGAAAGCAGAACTTCCTTTTTTTGTTTGTTTGTTTGGGGGTTTTTGTTTTTTTTCTTGGGGGGGGCTTTGGTTGGTTGATTGGGTTTTGGGTGGGGGTTTTTTGCAGTGAAATAATTATTTCTGGTGTATGCCAAACCTTTGCAAGTGCTGACTGTTTGCAAATGCTACCCTGGCTGATTAGTACCATTCCAGAGTGTTTCTGTCAAATTTCAAGACCATGATTTTTTAATTTCTCCCCTTCCCCATGTTCTCAATTTCTCCTTGCAACAAGGACAACAATGAGGAATAACAGGCTGTGTGGGAAGTAAAGTGAGACCATCTTGTAAGCTTAAAAAGAGAATAATTAAATAATATTATTAAGTGAGATTCTAACAGAATTACTGGACATGCATAAGCAAAATATGAAGCCCCAACATATCATATACTTCAACGATCCAAATAATAGAAAAATGTGTAAAGCAATTGACTGGCTGAGACTGATCCTATAGTTAACAAGAGAGGCGCTTTCTGGACTTCTGCCTTACTTGACAAAGGGTGAACTTAGAAGAGGCAGGCGGGCTCTCAGGATGGCTCAAACTAGCTCAGAAGCTTTCAAATATTCATCTGTCCACAGGTATTCGCCTACCTACTGTTAATAGGTCATTATGCAAATTTCTTTTCTGTTATTATGCAAATTTCTTTTCTCTAGTTCTTGCAAGAAACAAGGTGCTTAAAAACAACAACACAACACAGGATGCAAGACCGAAGGTGGAATCACACAAAAATAAATTATAGGAAGAGAAAGCAAAAAAGGAACTTAGAGACAAGAATGTATAACTGCCAGTTTAATCATATATATATATACACATATATATATATATGTAAAGTTGCCACACTAAACCCCTTTGATAGTCACAAAGAACTGTGTATCTTGAAATTAATTAGTAACAATGTTGGACACATAAAATAGCTCTTTTATTTTGGTTACAGCATTGCCCAAAAGAGTCTTTGGGCAATGATCAGGAGACTTTCCCACTAAAAGTTAAAAATAAATAAATAAACCAAGTGACAACATCCTGTCAAGTATGACACATATATAATTCAAGTGTGAGACCTAAGACAACAGAAATTTCTTTGTGGGGGAACAAGAAGAGCAGGATTGTGTCCTCTCTGTGTTTTTACAGGGCCATGCAGCACCGCTCACGTGGCTGGGCATTGCAGCTCTCTCTGACCCAGAATACATCTACTTTTCACCTCAAAATATAGACAGCTAAATCAAATAAGAGAGAAAAAAATATGTTGCATCAGCTGACTCAGGAATTCAAAGAACTTTCCAAAATGGGAAATTTCGTCTGGTGAAAACTGAGGTAAAAATAAATTTGCTCATAGACACATTTCAAGATAGTGGAATATTTGGGAATAAAACTTGGTCTATTTCTTTGTTCCCTTTAACATTCTTGACAATTTACTCACCCTCTGTAGTTTAAAGCATGCTAACTTAGTGATCTTGAAAGATTACACTTTAACTCTGTCATAGAATGAAGAAGAGTGGTCAGCTGGTCTCTCCAGCTCAAGAATATATTCACACCTTTTTGATTAACTCAGGGAAGGCTATTTACACAACCAATTGATCCACCCAACTGATACAGCCACTCCATTGTCTGATTTGGGTTGAGATAAGTTCAGTTTTCTTTACAGCAGCTGTGGCCACTCCATTCATGAGCACAACACTTGTGCTCTGAACCTTCTTCCATTGTAGGGATGTGTTGGTCAGTCACACTAGTACAGGAATATACTGTCTATATACACTCCTGCATAAAAAAATAACACAATAAAAGACTGGTTGTAATCTCTGTAAAAAACTGCAACTATGAATCTTTTGTATTTTTCCTATGGAGTTAAATTCAAAGCAGTCTCAAATTTTTTTTTCAGTGCATCATCTTGTGCCTATTGATGTGACACTCATTAACCCAGCATGAGTTATAATAATAGACACACTAATAAGTAAAAGATAAAAAAGGGACTATTTTAGTCACTGAAAAAAGACCTGTTGTTTAATAACTGAATTATGGCTAATAATAATAAAAAAATCTTGCAGTTCTATCAACTGAAACAGCATGTGTCAAAAATACGGACATTTCTTTATAATTTTTAATGACATATACTAAAACTTTGCTGCTTCGATCACCAAATTAATGAGTACTTAGACCCTTAAAGAAAGGAATAATAAATAACAGCCATAAGAATTACAGGTGAAGCTGGAAAAGGACTTAGGCCAGGCAGCATTGTAGTATACTTCTTGAAATCCTATTTCTTTGAAAGTTTTACCTGAAGTATTGCAATCTTTGGATATTATTTTCCTACACTTCAAAATATTCAGTACTTGAAATACTGGGGAAAAAAACCTGCAACGTATAAAATCATGGAATCATTATGTTTGAAAGTACCTTTAAGATCATGGCGTCAAACTGTTAACCTAACACACCATGTCCCTAAACGCCACATCTACACATCTTTTAAATACCTCCAGGAATGGTGACTCAACCACTTCCCTTAGCAGCCTGTTCTTATGCTTACCCAAATACAACCCTTTCAGTGACGAATTTTTTTCCTAACATCCAATTTAAACCTCCCTTGGCACAACTTGAGGCTGTTTCTTCTTGTCCTATTGCTTGTTACTTGGGAAAAGAGCCTGCACCTCGCTACAACCTGCTTTCAGGTAGTTGTAGAGAGCCATAAGGTCTCTTCTCAGCCTCCTTTTCTCCAGGCTAAAGTGGTTCCCTCAGCCACTCCTCATAAGACTTGTGCTCTAGACCCTTTACATCTAACGTACGACTTGACTAAAACAAAAACATTAGAACTTTTCTTATGTTATTAAAGTGAGACTATTAAGGTGAGGGAAGGTCCAAATATGTCTTCTGTACTTCAGCAAACTGTGACTGAATCATTTACAGTGAAATTCACTACTTACACTATAATGACAGGTAACATTTATTTTATAGAAATTTTAGCATGTGTTGAATTCAAAGATGCTAAAAACAAAATGTATTTTAATTCCAGGACCTGCAGGACTCAGAATTGAATTATTTGAATTTTTTTTGGTGAAATTTTGAAATTGGAAATTGAGTAAAATGTTATGTTAGAGGAAATATTGATGTCTTATTTATAATTAATGAACTATCTTGATATTAAGAAAATGTTATCAGCACACGGGTAATGACCAGCTTCATTGCACTGGTGTCTGAATTCAGAGGTTGGGGGATGTTAAGATGTGATGTGAGTTTACCTTTTTAAAATTTTTGTTGCAAAGGAAGCACTAGCACAGGAAAATCCAGCTATTGTATACATACTTTTTAGAGCTATATCTTGAATTTGTGACACTGGTATGCTGCTTAATTTCGATTTTACTACAAGAAAGTGCATTTTCTACCAATGGGAAAGTGCTGAATAGAAGCAGAAAGAGAATTAATAAGAAGCGTAATCATATAGCAAAATCACTTGCCTTTGAACTTTCATTTAAATGTTATTTTACTCAAGGTCTTATTATGGAAAAATGACAGTACAGCACAGTTATGAATTTACTGTCAGTTCAACTAATGTTTTAATGGTCTTGTAGTCACAATCACCCAATTAAATCAGAAAAAACCCTCTTTAATCGTAGAGTTATATAGATTGTTACGATTTTTTTTTACAGAAAAAGCCCTCTTATTATCTACTTATTTTCACTAGTTTTACCCTCAACCTTCTAGCAAACTTCTTGGATACTTTCATTTGACAGTTTCAGTTTTCCTCAAGAAGAGCAAGACACTGGTATTCAGCATCCTTCCATCTTTACCAAAAGGAGCGTGATATTCATGGAGGGAGGGACAGTATTCCTCCTCAGTCATGGGTCTGTTTGGGGATATTTTTACACAGTTTCTTCCCACAGCCTGATCCCTTCCTCCTGCTTCCAGGGAAGGGGTGAAAGTTGCCCCTGCAGCCCCCTAATATCTCCTGGAGGCCATTTGTCTGCCAGGGACTGCCTGAGGCTGTCAGCCCCTTCCCCAGCGGCACTCACAGAGCTGGAGATCAGACAGGCTGGGCACTGGGCACTTGGCCACGGGGCACCTGGTAAACCCAGCTCAGCCCCGCTCAAGCCAAGGGCAGCCCAGCCACCCTCAGGACATGCCACAGCCTGGCAAGAGCAATTGGAAAACCATGTTTACTCATTTACTACACAACTGGAAGTTGCTTAAGGCTCGTGTATCTTGACTTTGTCTTTTTATCTACTTTCACCTGCTGAAATTAAGAACTGAGCATTAATATTTGGGATGACTATAATCTGTGCCTCATCCTGCTGTTTGATTAGATCTGCCACTTCACCCTCCATGCACTTTAACGGAAAAGGGTCAGGACATGCCCTTTCATTGCTGCAATAGATTTAACTAAGTTTCATATCATATGTATGTGCAGCTCTATAGACTAGTTAGAGAATCTCAAAATGATGAAAAAGAATCAGTCAGAGATCCTTGCCACAATTTGAGTGGTATTTTCCCCACTGAATAGATGAAAAAAATAAGGAAATAAAGAAATTACCTCTCATAGCTATGTTTTCAGACATTCACTAATGGACTTTCAGAAGTGAGAATCTCATTCCCAGTGAAACTAAAAGCTGAACATATTTTGCACTACATTACAAACACCTGTTCAGTTAAGGTATTGGTGATCTTTTTTTAAGACACACATTTTGCATATGTGCATGCTCAAATAAAAGATTAAAAAAGTCTGCTTGCCAAAGCTCAAATGGAGATCAAAATACTGATTTTTGATAATCTAAAAAGTTTTATAAAAAAACCCAAATCAGATTCTTCTTCTGTTGTAGGTTTAATTTTTCCACCATGTTTAATTAGGCGGAAGAGAGGGAACCAAAATTACTTATGAAGCAAGAGAGCAAACAAACAAATAAAAAAGCAGAATACAAAGGGGGAACAGAAGTAGGACTTGCAGATCAATAACAAAATAATATTAACTTGGGAAATGTACATAAAATTAATTTTACTGAGTACAAAACAAAATATGATGAGATGAAATGACTGAGAAAAGAGATCCACTTCTGATAGTAAGCAGTATATATATTGCATTTCTAATTGTCCTTTTATTCACTTTCTAATGTACACTCTGGGGAATCTTGTGATAATATTCTTGCAGAGTTTCTATTTGCATAATTAAGTACTCAACATATAATTTGTCAAGTGCTACATTATGTTATATAAGGATCTGCAAAACCCATTCTTCCTCTTCCCCGACTTAGTTATCAATTCCATTGTGCCCATGCCGTATATCTAAATTATTTGTGTTGAAGCACATGTTTAGACTCAACATTCATGTCTTTCTCTCTCAGTGGCAAAGAAGTCATCAAATGCAGCAGGTGTTCAAGAGGAAAATCAATGAAAATGTACCAGTTTGCATTCCTGTGCGTATGTGGATGCATACATTTCCATACACGTTACATATATAATCACCTGTCCTCAAAGGAGACTTTGTGTATTTTAAGTGACCTATCACCCAGTTTCAGAATGCTGTGGGTGTCTCACATATTTGAACATTAAGAATGCAGTTTTCTTTTAGGACAACCTTGTCACCTGTTACCAGTTTATTGACTCATCTCACATAATGCAGTTATCCTCAGGTTATCGCTGTCACAGGAAAAGTGCCACTCACTAGAGAACTTAGTCACAGAAATCATCAGTTCATTTTGGATAAAGTTATAAGAGCAAAGCATTTAGTTTAAACTAATTATATAGATTCTCTTTAAGGCAGAAAAAGATAAGTGGGATGACATTTGCTCTAAAGGGACATATCTTTCTACTTCATTGCCTATAAAGAGGTCTGATACAACTACTTAGGTTAAATGCTTTCATTTTTGACAGTTAAATTTAAGTGAGATGAATTCCACATTGGCTACCAATACTATTGAAAATTTAACCTAAGTAATTTATCTAAGGTCATATACAAATGGTAACTTACTTAATTGAATCCTATTTTCTTAAATTCATGACTAGTGCTCTAATTATTGGTCCATTCTTCCTCTCTGTGAAAAGCGACTAAGTAAAACTTTTTTAATCTGTGTTTGAATTCAGTTGAGGATATCAGGCATTAGGTCAGCTCCCTCACAAGATCAGGTAACAGTCATCTACAGCAATAACATATTTTTATCACCTCCTTCTTTCTCTTCTAGTATTGTGAATGGAGACAGTAGAGAGAGGCATGACTACTGAAATAACGTGAAAAATCTTGGTCCCAACAAAAATTTGTCTGTCTTGCAGAGGCAATATAGCTCAGCAACTATTCCTTTATTTATCATGAGTTTGTTATTCCTGTATGCCCCGTTGAAGTTATTGGGGTGGAAGGTGGTTTAAAGTTCTCTGCTCACTCATGGAAACAAACGATTAGGTAATTTATCTAATCAAAAAAGCAAGTAGCATAAATTTGGATAGAAACAACTTAAGTGTGGGACTAAGAAGCCAAAGGAACAATCAACACTGTAAAAGAGTAACAAGGATTTTTTTTTTTTCATTTTATTAGTAGCAAAGAATTTAAACCAAACGTAGGTTAGGAAGTACTTATAGGGGAAGTGTGCAACTCATTACAACCAGTCGAAAAATTCTCAAGAAAATTTTCCATAGGGAAATATGTTTTTGTCTAAAATTTATGAAATTCAGAAATAACAATTCCAGCAGATTTTAATTCAGAAAAAGATTAGGAAACAATCTAATTTTCCCCTTGCATAGCTTTTTCAATTTGAAATTGTATATAAAGAATAAAAGCATCAACACACAAAACATGACTTGAGAGTTTCAAAACATTATTTCCTGGATAAATTTTCCACATTTTTCCCTTTTAATTTCAATTCAGGATTAATCCTTTTAAAACTCAGAATGATTTCTGGACAGATTCATTAAAAAGTTGTAAGATTTTAAAAGAAAATGTAGCTATTACCAGGTCTCTGCAGTAGCTGTGTAAAACCTGAACGGGAATTACTTTTCAGGGAATTTTGAATATTTTTTAAGAAATATGGAGAGAACTGAAGTTCTTGACACCATAAAATGTCCTTAAAGCTGATCTTAAACCAAATATTTTTTATTAAAACACTCAACATCTTAAAAATTGAAATTTACCATGTGCCAGTTTAGAAATACCTTCTAAATTGAGGCATCAGCCACATAAACCAAACACTTCAAAATGGAAGTACTGTTTTTATTATGAAAAGTCAAATGTTGAACATTTAATTATCGAATAATTTTTGAGTTTTGACAATGTAGTGTCATAAGAATTAGGGTATTTTTCCCAACAGCCCTCCTCAAAACCCACAGAATAACTCTTACTAAAGTTTTTCAGCAGTGACAGAAAACAAATGCTGATATTTCTAAACCATCTCCAGGAAAAGTTCTTATTTCTAGGTCATATTTCCTCACATAATGATGTTAGTCAGTTTTGATAAATATGTAAATAAGGGAAAGGAGTCTTACTATTAATATCCTAATGATCTTGCAGGAAAAATAAGAAAAAAAAATATTTCTCCCCTCAGGAAGCATTTGATTCCAAATTATTATATTATTATAGCTTCATGATACGCTTTACTTGCAAGAGCCACAATTTATAACAAATAACACAACATTATTATTATTATTATTAAAGCATTAAAATTCCATCATATGGTAGAAATAATAAAATCTCCTTAAAACAATACCAATACAGCTTCAGAGAGGTCTGATCTTTCTCCTGCAAGCACAACAGATCAAGTAAGGGATGTTAAGAGAAAACAAACAAATTGGTAGTATGGCTGTTATAATTCCACAGAGTTTAAATGCCTGGATGCAGATATGAAATTGTAAAAATAACAAATAACAAAATAATAAGAAATTTAAAAAGATTTATTATTGAGGCCTGCTCTGTGGAAATCACACAATAAATAATAATTTTGGAGACAAAGTGTATTCTCTAAAGCATATTACTTTGGTTTAATTTTGCATTACAACTACAAATTTAGTGAATGAACTCTTGAGTTTTTTATAAACTATACATGTTTTAGAAAAGATTAGGAGCCCCTTGACTAAGACTGTACGTAATGTGTACTTCATATGTGCATAAGAGTAAGCTTCTTGTGATGCCTTGAGTATTTTCTCTGTAGATGATATCTCCCTGTGAAAGATGTCAGTCCTGGCTTTCTCTAAAAAATAAGATAATTGCAAGATTCTCAGTTTCCTAAAATAAAAAATAAAAATAAAAAATCATTACTTTTAAACAACAGAAAGTACTGTTTAAAAACATGTATTTTATGGGATTCTGGATGACCCTATGTCAAAGTTCAGTTCAAGCATTTACTTAGGTGGTGTCTTCCGCACTCACTGGGATAATTTTTACAGCCTGTTTTGCCAGTCCAACCAGCGCACAGAGAACAAAGGAACAGCATCATCTACTTTGGTAACCCAAGATGTTTCCTTCACAAGAAAGTCCCAATATACCACAGCTTGTCATTCACCCTAGCGGTTTCTAAACAAAAACAGCCCATGTGCATATCCTCCAATTTATACAACTTGCATTGTAAAACTAAGAGGAAGGAAAAGAAACTGGTATGACAGGAAGACTGGTGAAAGTATCCATGCTCAAAATCAATCTTGTAAAAAATCTTGTAAAAAAACCTGTGAACCACTGGTAAAAGTTCAATGAAATATGTTGAAGTAAAATATTGAGATATATATACTTAAATACTTCATATGTACTTCAGGACACATACATTTATGCAGAATAGCACCTTGCTTCTGAGAATTAACTGAAAAATTACATAGATAGGTTTATTTTTTACTGAGACATCAAATGCCATGTTTACATTCTTTCCTCATTTACTCTTACTAAATATAAGTTAATGGAACACTAAGTATAGCAACCCAGACAGCGACTCATCAAGTCTTACCTCATGTTTGCATTTCTTTAGAAAAATCAGTAAGGTATGAGATAGAATTGGTATGTTAGGCTATCTCAAACAGAGATGTAGCAGTTTTGTCTGTATTTAAAATGGAATACCATTTGAAGTCTAATAAAAAATTACCTAAGTTTATAAACCTATTGAAGTATATTTCTGGTTTGGAAAAAAGTATTTTTTAAATCATGTGGTAGAGTTGAATACAAACAGTTTTCACTGTCTTAAATGTCAAGAACAGAAAAAAGTTCAAGCTTAAACATAACTCAGTCTCTGTCCAGTTGTGGCCTTTCCTTCTCATTTGTCACCACTAGCAGTCCAGGTGTAAGACTGCACTTACCCCTGGGCCAACGTGCTGCCCTTATTCCTTTGGCTCAGGAGCAGCTACCTAAAGCTTAACGCGGAGCAAAGTTGCACAACAGAACACAGTGGAATCCACCTCACTAAAATGATCTGTGATAGCTTTCCTTTCCTATGGAAAAAGTAGTGATAACATATTTTTTTTGTCACTGACGTTGGCAGATCTGTCTGACTAATCCCTATATACCGGCAGGATTTTTATAACAGAGTACTCTCTATTTCACAGAAAGATTACATCTCAAATTCAAACCATTCTGGTAAATACAATCAACAAAAATATTTTTTTCTTTTTTGAAATTATTTTAACACTAACTGACACAAAAATACATCTTAATTTGATTTGAAAGAAAACTTGTAACCAGAGGAAAAAAAATAAAGAGAAAAAAAGGATGTTTAACTTCCTTTTATTCTTCAAAGACAGCAAATAAGTTATCAAAAACAAATAAATAATTCTTTAAATGAATTAAATACCTTATAGCCTGGTGTATTGTAAAACCCGGAAGGCATCAAATACTCTTGCAGCACAGGAACTTCCATGAGTTAGCATAGCAGAGTTTTTTGCTGCCTAAACTCACATCATCCTCTGGGAATGTCTGTAATTGGCATAAGTCCTCCTTGCACCATGCACCAAGGGAAGTTTAGGTAGACAACAGGAATGCTTCATCTTTTCTGTTTTTTTTTTCACAGATCTGGAATAAAAACGTACTTTTCAGCCCTTTCTCTGGGCTTTACAAAGCAAATGGATTTGGGATCACCATGTTGCCATAACTAATATAGCTTATTTCCTTGAAAAAACTTGGTGTCAGCAGACAAAAAGAAATATTTTTTACTAAAACTAAAGGGTTTTGGGTTTTGTCTAATTTTGCCCCAGAAAGGCCTGTTATTTTTGGCTAAATGCCATATACAAAATTATATTAATAATAATAATAATAAAGAATAAAAAATTCCTGCTCTGCCTTATGAGGATTGCAGTTCGATTAGCTTTGCTCTCACACTCCTCTTCAGGACATATTCTCGGATTTATTCTATTTCCCAATGGGTACTCTTATATTTTCTCCTTAAAAAATGTTTATGGTGAATACCAGAATGGTACACCACAGGAAGTGTTGTCCAGGTTGGGAAGCTAACCCAAGTAAAACAAGTATATAAAAGCAATTGAACTAAAATTCCCATGGAAGCTTATGCAATTCAAAATGCATTTATTCTGACAAAATATTTTAGTTTGAAGACTTTTCTTTGCAATGCCAACAAGAAGACAGTTTCTGAAGCCAACAGGGATTACTCATTAAAACTTTTCATTATATTGAAACCAAAATTTTCTATTGAAATTCTATTCCCACTTTTGATGGGAATTTTTTACTGGCCTAATAAGGTATGCACTGAAGTTGGCTAACAAAATGAAGGAAATAAAGCTATATAGAATTCAGGTTTAGCTGAACGTATGACAAAGAGATCACATAATGAAAAAGTAACTGGTAACAAACCACCAAAAAAAATGCTTGAATGAAAAAGCTAGCATTTTGGGATATAATAGTAGTAATAATAATAATAATAACGATAACAATAATAACAGCAACAACAGTGATAATAGAATCCATGTTTGGAAGCATTTTATGCTCCTTCTGAAAACCAAATAATCTAAACAACCTACACCATTTACTATTGCTAGACCAGATGTCACAAGATGAAACTTCGATTTAACATGATAAGCACTGAAGTGGTAGACTATAGTGACGAATATTTCACACAAGTATTATGTAAACAATATACAATTATAGATGCACTTAAATAAAAATGGGTATTGGGGAGTGGGGTCTGTGGAAAAGCAGATCAGAAGAACAAGTTACTGTTATTCTGATCTTCTGATCATGTTCTTATGATCACAGAATCATAGAATCTTCATGGTTGGAAAGGACCTTCGAGATCATCGAGTCCAACCATACACACACACAAAAAACCCCCCCTACAATCTCAGACACCAGAGCATGCCCTGAAGTGACAAATCTACACGTTTCTTAAATACCTCTAGGGATGGTGACTCAACCACCTCCCTGGGCAGGCTGTTCCAGTGCCTGACCACTCTTTCAGGAAAGGAATTCTTCCTAAGATCTAATCCAAACCTCCCCTGCCACAACTTCAGACCATTTCCTCTGGTCCTGCCATTGTTCACCTGGGAGAAGAGGCCAACACCCACCTCTCTACAACCTCCTTTCAGGTAGTTGTAGAGGGCAA
>VWZL01004870.1:37548-63339 GCA_013396915.1 Stercorarius parasiticus
GGTCACATGGTCATAGAAGGAGATCAGGTTGGTTAAGCAGGACCTCCCTTTCCTAAACCCATGCTGGCTGTCCCTGATCCCTTGGCTGCCGTGCACTTGCCGTGAGAGCTCACTCAAGATGATCCTCTCCATGATCTTTCCTGGTATTGAGGTCAGGCTGACAGGCCTGTAGTTCCCCGGATCCTCCTTCTGACCCTTCTTGTAGATGGGCGTCACATTAGCCACCCTCCAGTCATCTGGTACCTCCCCTGTTGACCAAGATTGTTGATAAATGATGGAGAGAGGCTTGGTGAGCTCTCCCGCCAGCTCCCTGAGTACTCTTGGGGGAATCCCATTCGGTCCCCTAGCCTTATGTGCCTCTNGTGTCTAGGTGCAGAAGCAGATCATTGACTACTTCCTCCTGGATTATGGGTGTGTTGCTCTGCTCTGCATCCTTATCTTCCAGCTCCGGAGGCTGAACACCCTGGGCATAGCTGGTCTAACTATTGAAGACGGAGGCAAAGAAGGCATTAAGTACCTCAGCCTTCAGGCAAGTATATAGATTTTTCCCACTGCGCAATGGCTTCCAGTCCCTTCTGTCTGTTGCCCATGCTGCATGCATTGGTGTAGATGCACTTCAGTTGGGCTATAGATCCTGCCACGTTTTTGGGGGAAGAAGCCCTTATTCCTACATGACCATTCTCAGGCACTTCCATGGTTTCTAACACATCAATAACTCTTATGCCTTTGCTACCGCATGTATCTCCATCCCCTGCCTCCACTGAGACAGCAGACCATAAGACCAAGCTTATCTCTAGCAAGCCCGGTTTTATCCATTTCCCCCTTCAAATCTAGTTTAAAGCTCTTTCAATGAGCCCTGCTAACTCCTGTGCAAATATTCTTTTCCCCCTTTGAGGCAAGTGTACCCTGTCTGTCACCTGCAGACCTCAGGTCTGGTGTCACGTAAACTGACTCATGACCAAAAACCCCAAAATGCTACCAAGTGACACTAGGCTCAGAGACAAGTATTGATCTGCTGGCTCTTACTGTTTCTCCTCCCATCATTGCCTGCCACTGGAGGGATAAAGGAGAACACTACTTGTACTTCTGATCCCTTAACCAGTCTTCCCAAGGCCCTCAAGTCTCTCTTGATTGCCCTCGGACTTCCTGTTGCAGCTTCATTGCTCCCTACCTGAAAAATCAATAATGGATAGTAATCTGAGGGCTGTAACATGGTAGGAAGCTTTCTCTTCGTATCTTTAACCTGGGCCGCAGGGAGGCAGCAGACTTCACTAAGAAGTGGGTCCGGTCTGCATACTGGGCCTTCTGCTCCCATCAGAAGAGATTCTCCTATGACAAAGACACGTCTTTTTTTCTTTATGGAAACAGTTTTGATGCAGCGCGTAGGCCGACTTAACCTCGGTGACACCTCCAAACTAGATGAACCGTCATCCTCGTTTGGTTCCACTTGCAGAATCTCATACCTATTATGCAAGAGCACCTGGGAAGGTGGGGTAGTCACAGGGGAGAGGCACCTGCTGTGATGGGCAGGAAATTGTCACCATTGCCCCCATATCTCTTAAGCCACTGTGTTCAACCGTGTGGAGAGACAATGTGAGAGATTATCATTTCCATGTCATGTATCCTGTCTGCCTATTGGGCCTGTACCAGGGAAGGCAGGATGTGATACCAGCAGCCTCTCTCTCTCTTGGACTCCCTGGTACTCCTCAATCTACTCACCTCCTCTCGAAGCTCTGTCACTAAGCAGTGCTGCTGTCTGGTACTGGTGTAAAAGCAGGGCACACCTTGCAGCCTGACACCTGGGTGTCAGTGTATTCCCATCGGACCTCTGTCTGGGAAGCGGCGTCAGTTGTCAGTTTAGTCTGATGGCTAGGAAAAAACAGTGTCCCTATCCCTACTTTGGTAAATAGTTCAGCACAATATGAAATAAAATGGTGAGAAGCTGAGAACAGTGCACCCCTGATCTCTCACATTGGATATACAGACGGATGTTTGTATGTTACCAGATGAAGAGATTAACCAGAATCACAACTTTATAAAGCTTCAGGAAGATACCTCACCTGTTGAGGGAAATTTTCCCCTACCTTATTCTGCATAGAAATGTATTTATTTTTTTGTAAAAAACACAAATAAAAATATAGATATATATTACTCAAATAATATACACACATATTTTTCTCCATCAACATTTATTTCAGAACATAACATTTCTGTGAATACTTCTATCAAATCAAAATGTTTTAACACTTTTGGATTTGTTTTAATTAAAAGCAAAAAATGACCCAAAAAACTTATATTTCTAATTGTCAATAAATAAAATAAAACAAAATAATGAACAGAGTTCCTTGAGGGAGTGGAATTAGGAACATGTTAATCTTGAATGAGCCAGAAATTTGATAATTTTGAAACTTTTTTCATATTCGTATTGTTCAGAAGGTATGTGTGTACTGGGTAAGTTTACATTGTTTGCAAAATAAAGGTTTAAAAAATTTCATATGTCGCTGGAAAATTTTCAACCAGATGCATATTTCATGTATATGCTGGTATTAGCTTATATTCATATGTTCTTAATTCAAGGCTTCATTCTGTCTCTGTCATGTAAACTGGCCAAATTTGGCCTGTCTGTTGCTGACTACTTTTGAGGTGTTTCTTACCTTCTCTTTTTTCAGAATATGCGACTTTTTGTATCTGCTAGAAAGACAATGTTTATCTACTTTTTTAATTGTCCAAA
Source organism: Stercorarius parasiticus (assembly GCA_013396915.1). Taxonomy (NCBI): domain Eukaryota; kingdom Metazoa; phylum Chordata; class Aves; order Charadriiformes; family Stercorariidae; genus Stercorarius; species Stercorarius parasiticus. The sequence continues at coordinate 40,280 of VWZL01004870.1, forward strand.
ATTTAAAAACTAATCTAGAATGCATTTCAAAATACTGCTTACTACAGCTTCAACAGTTCAAGTGCTCCCATAAAGACTGGTTGTGTAGTTGTTCATCTTCCAGTTAAACATAAATAGCTGATTTTATATATTTTTCATATTTGATTTGTTTAACGGTTTATGAATACACATAAGAAATATCTTAAAAAAAAAAAAGCAAAAAACTACTTGATACCATATGTTATGAATTTAGGTGTAGTGCATGAGTTTAGCAGTGCATGATTCTGCTATAAAATTCAGCCTCCGTGAAGAATAGATGCACACAGACAGAAAACTATTAATAATTGGAATCATTGTGAGGTGTCTGTTTTCTTTATGTTATCTTTACAGTTCTATATCTGTTATTCTTAACAGGTGTTTTAAATAAAAGATTGATATTTTCTTTTCCCAGCCTTTTTTGCTAGAAATTCATGGAACACAATTATACAAATTTCCCTTTAGATCTGAGATACATCAATTAGATCTTTTTTTTTCTTTAATTGAATAGTTTTGCTGCCAAAAGGGTAGCTTTTTATTAAGTGTCCCACAGTAAAATTGGATTATTTTTCTTTTTAAACCTTCCAAATCCTTCTCTATTCCTGCTTATTGTTAGCACTTCCCTATAGGTTTCAAATATTAATTTTAAATTGCAGTTGGCACTGAGCCCTTTTAAAAATTGTACATGTTATGAGCACATAATGAAATGCAGCTTGCTCAAAGTCCAGTGATTTAAGGTGATAATTTCCTAAAAGTAATTCATAATATATAAAGTAATGACAAAGGCTAGGATGAGATATTCCTCTGCTTTTCTGGTCTCATAGCCTAGCCAGAACAGGAATGGTCGTTTAAATTCCCAAGTACTTCTAAGTGTTTTACATATTTAAATATGAATATCTGTAATGACTGTACCAATTTTTAAATTGTGAATATATTTTATAGGTAAAATAACTAAGAAATTAATTTGTTTGTGAATTTGTGTTAAAAGAAAAAAAAAGTCATTGAAGTACTATGCTTCTTAGGGAAAAAAAGTGCAGTTATGGCAATGGTTATACTTTGCCAGAAAGTACCAAGAGAAAAAATCTAATGTAATATCCAATAACCTCATCCAGTTTCTTCATCAAGCCTATAACAATTGTTCCAAGTGAAGCATTTTAAAAAAAATATATTCAGTTTCAAATTAAAGGCTTCAATATGGACTTTCATACAGTTAAATGCAGATCATATTTAGGAACAAAGAATGTACAAACCACTTAGGAGATAAAAGTCTGTGCTGTCAAATGAAATGATCCTGAAAAGGATCTAGAGATCAAGCTGAATGCAAACTCTGGATGCTGCTATGAGTGGCTCATAATAAAGAATATTCCTTTTGTTAATGTTAGTAAAGAGGAATAACTCAATCTTTGGAAGAATATGAAAGAGAATATCACATAGAAATGGGGATAAATTCCTCATATGCCTTAAGATACACCATTGCTAGAATCATTGTCTGGTTCAGTAGTCACATAAAAAAGTATCAAGGTTTCATCCTACCTATTGGATACTTTCAGCAGTGCGTTATCATAGAATTCTACTGGAAGTGGATATGCAGCTCATTCCCTCTCAATGTATCCCTGTGATGTTTTTTTAAAAATATTTTGTGGCTTGTAAATTAGAGAGGATATTCTACCACTATTTTTGAGACATGCTTTAAATACCTAAATTAGGAATTTTGATAAACAAGAGCTCTACTTAGAAATGAGAACACCTTGGTCCCAAATATCTCTCTAGGCTCCCTTGATGACAAAACAGTTCCCATCCAAATTCAGAAAGCATTGCAAACTATATCTGTATTAGTAAATTAAGCAGTAGCCAAGCATTTTGCTGGAAATTTGACAAAGAACACAGAGAAGACATAAATTACACCTGTGAATTCCCAGGCACTGGTATTTTACACAAGGTGAATTTTTAAAAAATACAGAAGTGTCACATTTTTTGTCCTGTGTTAACAAGCAGACTTTCAGGCAAACCCTGGGCAGAATTTGGGATTTAACTCATTTCAAAAGAAGTTCCTAAATATTAATAACAACTACGGCTAATTGTTAACATGAATTTAGAATAGTCCTCCAGCAGTATCATAACAGGCATCGTATCTATACACACATACACTTTTGCCATGTTACATACAGCCAACATCATACTACAAACCCCCAGGTCTTGGAAGATACACAAGTTGTGTTTGGTGCCTTGACACACAAAATGTGCATAAGTGTTTTTGATTAGTGTCTTCACAAAAGGATGTTTGTCATTGCCATCTGAGAGAAATGATGTGAGAAACAAAGTGTATCCAGATATGTGGATCTTCCTCATTCCAAATCCCTAACTTAATCTATGACTTGGAAGTATATGGAGTGAAGAAATCAACCACGTTTTGCAACTCAGACAGAAGATAGAACTCAAAATGGCATGACTAAGATGGAAGGATACATATTATCCTTCCAGGATGCTGCAGAACAACTGCAGATGTGTGTCAGTCTACACAGATCTTCAGATGCTATTGAACCCTTTGTTGCCCAGATCCTGAAGGTGGTATTCCTACACTTACCTCCCACTCTCTCTGCTGCTGCAGCAATAGCCTTTCTCCAAGGCATGCTGGTCACTAGGTACTCCTCTCCCACCCCCCACACTGCCATCTCTGCCATTCCTTGTCATATTCACCAGAATTTGGCACACTAACTGGTTCAGAGCTCCTTTCCAATACAGCCTCTTTTCCTTACGGGAGTGAGCAACTCACCCAGGACCACAGTTCTCCACCCTTTTTCTTGGCCTTTGTCAGGGAAATAGTAAAAGTTGTTGGTTAGTGGGGTAGAGGACCTATATATGTTTGTATACCCTAGGAATATTTCTACTACAGAGGTGGTGGTGGGTAGCAGGGAAGGAGGTCTTTTGGGAAGAATGGATTTGACTAGGAGGAATGCAAACAAAGCGTTGAACAAGGCATTAGGCATTTTATAACATTTCCTATCTGTTTAAATTACAGACATGAAGAAAGGAGATGGCAGAGAAACAGGAGAAGGAGCAGAGACCTGGAAGCATCTTGAGAGCTTCAAATGAGAGTCCAGTTACTAAAAAGAGATGAAAGGCTACAATCCATGCCTAGAAAAAGGCTGTCAGAGTGAACAACTTAAGAGTACACAGACAGAATATGAGGTAGCTGGGGAATTGGCAAAGACCGTCTCTCTGAGAAGTTTAGAGAGAAGCTGATTTAGGGTTTTGTTTGTTTGTTTGTGGCATTTTTTAAAATCATTAGTGGAATTCTGAAAAGCCTTTTTAGGTTTCTGTTACTATATCCATAGGGACTGGGCTGCGACAAACCCCAAGCCAGATAAGAACAGACACTCCCATGTCTGCATCCTCATAGCTTCAAGGACAGCCTGGCAAAAAGGAATGCAAGGACCAATTCTGCCATGATGCATCACTTTGAAAATGCTCAGCAGTGTCCTTGCACAAGTAATTGATGGCACTGCAGGAAATCACACATGAAGACTGACTCTTGAGGATGGGTGACATGATTGCTGACACACAACTGAATCCAATTTTCAGTGAGATCCTGAAGGGACCAACAGAAGTGGGCATGATGCTTCTGGTTGTGTCCAAAGTCAGGATTGTAACTGGGAAGTGGTACCTTTCACAAGACAGTAACCCCCTGCAAACTGAAACCCGTGGTTAGGAAGAGGGTACTCTTTTGAATTGCTCATGAAGGACCAACATTCTCAAAGAATACAGTTAGTTGTTGTCCTGTGTCCATGGTGTTTTACAGAAAGGAATGACAGCTGCCACTGTTGATCCATTCACAGAAGACTCTGAAAGAAGAATTTAAATTACAGCAAATGTTCCTACTCAGTTAGAGGGGCTGCAATAGGCAAAAAGGACTAGAAGCCTAATAAATATTGCTGACAGTAACCATGGGGCAATGATCTTGCTATTACTTCTCTGTCTGCTACCATTGTCCTCCCATCATGGACTTGAAGACTGCAAACCAGTTATCCATTGATTACTGAGAGTCAGAAACAGCAAAGCTCAAGAGAACAGTGGCAACTCCCTTCTCCATAAATAAGTGTTCATGGAAGTGGTTCCACGGGCTTTCTTGCATCTGATGTTCAGCACCAGCTCCCACAGGATGCCACATTTATAGTGCAACATCTTTGCATCAGAAATTTACAGTTTCCATCATGGTGTTGAACATAACCTGGTAGCCTCAATTTGGGGAAATGGAATGAACCTCACATTGCCTGAGAAATGTCACAGCATGGAGATGAGAAGAAACAGCAGGAACACCAGAAGCCTGAGCATTGTAAGATGCAGTGCGGGAGGGCAAATGGGATAGGTATGGTGGCTGGAAAGTGGCCAGTATCACACTCTGAAGTTGTGTGGAGCTGAACCTCTTTATAAGGCAGCTGCCGCCATGATGACATGCCCTGCATAGGGCTGATGAGAGAGGAACACCTGCTCTACCACCTCGTACCTGCTCCAGGTGACCCTGCTCTGGCAGGGGGGTTGGACTAGATGATCTCCAGAGGTCCCTTCCAGCCCCAACCATTCTGTGATTCTGTGAAAGGTGTTTTAGTTTTTTTTGTTTCTCACCATCCAAATCTATTATAATTGGCAATAAATTTAGTTACTGGTGTTGCCTCCACATTCATCTGCTTACCATTGCCCCATCCTTGGAAGCATTCAAGACCAGGCTGGATGAGGCTTTGAGCAACCTGGTCCAGTGGGAGGTGTCCCTACCCATGGCAGGGGGCTTGGAACTAGGTGATCTTTAAGGTCCCTTCCAACCCCTGACATTCTGTGATTCTGTGTGAACATTGTCTGTCTGCAGTGCCTAAGGTACATAGTTGAGAGGACAAAAAGACTTGTAGGATGTTTTCTGTGACAGGCCAGGGCAACAGCTTGCAGATGGGACACTTTCTGGGCAACAGCAAGTATAGTAGCACAGACTAGGTAGACTTCAGTAACCCTCAACATCAAAAAATTATCTCATACACAATTACATTACTGTTATAGAAGTGACCTACTGTCCCTTATTGTTGTAAGAGGTTTTATTAAGGAAATCAAATACTTCTTTAGATTAAATTAATGAAGATTCAACTAGGTGATTATAAGATCCTTTCTGACATAATGTTCAATTTTTCCCATTTTAGACACTGGCAAATATAGACAACTTTTAATCAGAAATGCAAACACAAATTTTGCAGCCATAACTGACTGAAGAGTTTTTCCAGGTTCCAATACCTATTTATCACTGTGCATTGCAAATGACATTATACACATTTAGTTCAGTACTTGACCTAGTCTAGCCAAATTTGAATATGTTTTCCCCTTAATGTTTTGCAATGCATGAATACAGGTTAACTTGAATTTCAATCCATAATTTTGGAACTTGTTCATGCTGCTAAGAAACATGCAAATAAATGCCAGTTTCTCGCTGAAATACTTTATCAGAAGCAATAAATAAAATAATACTTCAAGCTTTATTTGAAGTTACCATTTGAATACATATGATATATGTTCACTTTCTTTTTTTCCAAATTTATAGTGGCATAAGTATCGAATATAAAGCTTTCTTCAGGGTTTGAAGTCCAGCACCTATTTAAGTTAATGGGAAAGTCTCTCTTGACTTTATTAATATCTAATTAGGCAAAAAATAAATTGCCGAGGTCAAGTTCTCCATTGTATGCCTATGTAAATTAAAGTGACTTACCATTTCCACAACAGAATTAAGAACAAGCAACATTATTTGCATGGAAAGAGAACAAAGATCATACATTGCTCACCATCTTACTATACATACAGAAGTCCATCTCAGCATCAGAGTAACAGGCAACTACAAAAACCTGTGTGCCTATATATGGATATAGTTATATATATACATACAACATTTAAACCCATCCAAGAAATTGGTTTAATTCAGAGCTTTTTGTGAAACGATTTTAAACTGTAACCCTAATCACTTTTCAGCTCAACTTATTTGACAGAAAGGCCCCAAACTCAGTTTTATTATGAAACCTATTCATAAGGGAGAAAAGACATTGATATGAATACAGTAAGAAAATGGGATTAGTTATGGGGTTCTGTGGTTTTTTTTGTTTGGTTGGGTTTTTTTTAACATTAATAAAGTTAAAAAAAACCACAACTGTCTTAAAAATTTTTATTTTGCTTTAATAATAATAGTTCTTTGTAGGTTGTTCCTTAGCCCATGACATGGTTCTCCTTGTCATTATAAAGGTATTTTTCATTTGCTAAAGACAGCCAACTAAGAAAGTGTTCCTACAGGAAATTCGTTTGAGCCTAAGGACCAACAAGTGTTCAAGAATAGGTAAGGTTGAAAAGCACAGGTCATTAATTTAAATTAAATAATTTTTTAATGCTTGAAAACTAACTCTCACAGATCAGCTGGACAGTTGTGTCTCCTGGACTCCTCCTTCCAGCTGCTGAAAGAAAATAGAATACTTGAATCCAGAGAAATAAACACTGAGGTCCCTTAAATTTAGTTGTATGTTTAGATGTACTTATTCTGCCTGTAACACTGAAGTGTATAATAATTTACACCCTCTCAGGACTGAAAAAGAGGGGAACTTCTGATGCTGATTCATAAATGTACTACATCGCCATGTTTCTTTTCTCTAGTATTTGGGGGTCTTGTTTAAATTTGCTGTTCTGTTTGATTTCTGCTTCTATTTTTCTCATGTTGGGAACTTTTATACAACATGTCTTTATGTTCCTCCATAATTTTAAAATCTGCTCTGACATGAGGAAAATAGTTCAATACATGATGATGAATTTGTCATTAGTTTTGCTGAACAGTTTTCTCTCTTTAATGTAAAGTAGGAGATTATCTCTGTCTTGAAAAAGTCAACAATAAATAAAGAACTCATTGTCTAATTCCTGGATGTAGTACAGGAGTCAAAGACTAAATTATCCTGAAACTCTTATTAAGTAATTGGGGAAGACCTTTTCACTCAGTTTTCTTTCATCTTAGTTTTTCTTTCCAATTGAAATTAACTACTATAGTTAAAACTGCTTGTTTTTATTCTGATGTTCTTAGCTTTAGAAGCTGTTCATTTGCTTTTTTTGTGTTTTGCTTCAAATTGAACTGTTATGATAAGAAATCAAATGAAACCTATGTAGAGTTTAATCAATATAAAAGCTATGTGATAAATTATTTTCAAACATTACAGAAAAATTACATTAATATGTTTTCTTTCCTTTTATAATCTCTGCAGATACAAGCCTAATTTGGATTAATTCCATTTTAAATGAATAAAAGGTCATTTTAAATAAAAAAAAGGAGGAATCCTGTTAATGTTAATAGGTGTTTGACCACTTATCCAGATACGTGTTAAAATACAGACATTTTCAAACAATACAAGATTACTTTGTTTGTTTTGCAGTGTTCCTTTCTTCAAACTTGGAACTGATTTGTGTTTAAATACATTGAAATTATGGACTAGTAACAGTGTACACATTGTAAAAGTTTAGGCTTTATAGCACAACTTAAATCATGATTTTGAATTTTTCATTGGCCATTTAAGAGCAGCACATACAACAAACTGTTCTTGCTAAACTGCTAAGTGTTAATTAGTTTGGCCTCCAAAATGGAGATTCTTAACAATGCCAAGGAAAAATCCTGACTGGATATAACAAGGCATTAAAGAACAAAGATTTGAGGACTATTGTGTGTAAGAGATGGCATGCATGAATACCAAATTTGAATGACATCTACAGAAATTTTGAGAAAGATTTTGAGAAATAAACTTTAAAAAATATTAGAAAACAGTAGGCATTTTAGCATTTGTAAAGTACAGTTTCTTATCTTTTAGTGTTGTAGTAGCAAATATTTCAATAGAGTAAATGAGCCATCCCTCTTAGCTACCCACCAAGTAGTAAGACTTTTTGAGCTCAGCAGTGATGAACACAGACATTAAGTTTGACATTAAGAATTTCTGTTGTCTAATATATTTCACATTGTTAATGAAGCCAAGATAGAGGAAAAAAGTTTTCATATTTTTCTGGATTCTATCTTCTAGAATGGTACAATCACAGAATAATGTGCCTAAGGGGGCTAAAGAGGCCTAAATAACGAGCCTAAAGGGGCCTTCCAGTGTTTACCTAGTCCAGTCACCAGTCAAATGTTGAAAATCTTGACGAACAGAGATCTGATAATCTCTCTGGACAACTCATTCCAGACAGCATCATGGTGACTAAGCTTTTACTTATATTTAGTTGAAATTTCTAGTAAAAGTCTGAATTAATCTTCTATCTTCTGCTTAGGCAACTTGAAGACAGCAATTAGGTCCTCCTCACCCCTTGTCTTCACTTGAGAATGAACAAACTCAACTATTTCAGCCTCTCCACATATGCCATGTGCTCCAGCCCTCTGACAATCTTGATGGTCCTCCAAATGCTTTGTTCCAGTATGTCCCTGTCTTTCTTGCAACAAGAAGCCCAAAACTGGACACAGTGCTGTGTTGCCACCCTATTTATAGAATCATAGAATTGTCTAGGTTGTAAGGGACCTTTCAGATCAAGTCCAACCATCAACCTACACTGACAAAAAACATCACTAAAACATGTCCCTAAGCCCCACGTCTACTTGTCTTTTAAATACCTCCAGGGATGACGATCCCACTGCTTCCCTGGGCAGTCTGTTCCAATGATTGATAACCCTTTCAGCAAAGACATTTTTCCTAATATGCAATCTAAACCTTCCCTGGTGCAACTTGAGGCCATTTTCTCTTGTCCTATTGCTTGTTATTTGGGAGAAGAGACCGACCCCTACCTCTCTACAACCTCCTCTCAGGTAGTTGTAGAGAGCAATAAGGTCTCCCCTCAGCCTCCTTTTCTCCAGACTAAACAACCCCAGTTCCCTCAGCAGCTCCTCATTAGACTTGATTTCCAGACTCCTCACCAGCTTTGTTGCCCTTCTCTGAACTCGGTCCAGAATCTTAATCTCTTTCCTGTAGTGAAGGGCCCAAAACTAGACACAGTATTTGAGGTGGGGCGTTACTGGTGCCAAGTACAGGGGGAGTACATTTGTACTGTTTGTACTGTTACATGAGTTTAGTCCACCCCAACTGCAAGACTTAACCTTGCTTTGTTCAGATTCATGTGGTTTTCATCAGACCATTTCTCCAAACTCTCGAACACCCTCTGAACAGAAGTCCTCCACCTCTATTTGGCATAGTTCACAGACTTGCTATGTGGGCACTCTATCCCATCAGTTATATCATTAATAAAGACATTGAACAATACTTCCTTCTATATTAATATCTGAAGGACACCTCTTGTCACAAACGGCCAGTTGGGCTTTGTGACAATTATCTAATCCTTTAAACCTGATGGTCCAGTCACTTTTCCACCCACCTTATTGTCCACTTATCCAATATGTCAAATTTGGCTATAAAAATATTGTGGAAGACCTTGTTGATGGTCTTGCTAAAGTCAAGACATATAACATCCACCGCTCTGTCCCTGTCCACAAAACTAGTCATCAACAGGCAACTGGCTTGCCCAGACACAATTTGCCTTTGATAAATACAGATGGCTGTTCTCAGTCACCTTCTTGTCCTTCCTGTGCTTGGAGATACACTGAAAAAAAATGTAGCCAGTTGGGATATGGTAAGTAGTAGCAATTATGAGCAAAGATACACATTTCTTTTACACTAATGGTGACATAACAATTTAAAAATAATAATTCTCACCTTTTTGCGGTAGAGAGGAGCAAATGATTTCTCATATATTTAACATTCAGCATGCAGAATTCATGATGGGTGTTGATGCTCAGAAAGTCAAATAACCCAATCAGAACTACATTCTCAATGTACAATTAAATACTACTTAATTAATCATTCTTAATTAGGATTTGGTCAGAAGTCCTCATCTATTTTTTGTATATTTTGAGAATATTGTAATAAAGACAGCCTTTTTAATACCTCTCTAAAAAGTGAAGCACTGTTTCTGTCCCATGCCTTAAAGAAGTATAAATCATTTTAGTGGGTTGTGTTGGGTTTTTTTTCAGAAACTATGCCTTGCCAGTCTTTGATGAATAATCTCTCCAATATATAATTTTTAATGGAAACATGCCACATATTAATCAGTATCTGTATGTGTCCATTTATTTTACCCTGTGATAGAAGATATAGGTACTGGCAATGGAGCATGGACAGCCTTTGGATAAGATCCAAGAGGCACAGATGGATTGAAACATCACAAGCTTCTTCATAAAAATAGGAAAGGAAAGAAAAGCATATGATAATATTGCGGCTGCAAAGATTTTGCAGTCATCATGGAATCAACTGTGCATCTTATACATATCATTAAGCATTGGCTATAACATTAATCAGACTTTTTCTCAAACAATTAAAATGTATTTTAAGTGTATTACTCAAACTTATTATACCAAATATAGGCTTCGTAAAACATGTAAACAAGCATGCTCTATATTATTAGGAAATAGATTCCATCCAGAATAGTCGTTTTGTATGATGTGCTGTCCACAGCTATATTGTTTTACACTGAATCCTTTCAAATTATGAACCAAACAGAGCCTGACCCAGTCACCTCATAGAATGCTTTGAAAGAAAAAACTGCAGTATGCTAGGGGTTGCTTTGCAGGTGCTGCTTTTCCTCCTGGATTTCATTATCTTTATTTGAGGATTTGAAAATCAACAGCCTAAAAGTACTTGAAAGAATACTTAAAAGATCACTCAACATATATCCAGGAAACTGTCATTCTCTGCTAGCTGTTACAGAACAAGCTGAAGACTCTGGACTGTCCTGCTTCCAGCACATTGAACATCTGTCTTCTGAGGGTAACCCACGCCTCCTTCAGCCCTTCCTCCCATATCTGCTGCGTCTTGAGTCTTGACATGGGAACATCATCAACTTTACCTGACATTTTCTAAGAGAATATTTCTGTTTACCAAATATGATGGAATCACAGTTCACTGATTTGCATTAGGTAAATGTTAAGCATAGGATTTACTATGTTAGCATTATAATGATACACATTCTATAACCTGTTTTGGCCTTTCTTCTTATATATAGTCACATGGTAGGAAACTTGGCCTCCAGGAAAAGTGTTTTCTTCATTACTTCATGAGAGCAGGCCTTCTGCCCTAGGGCTTTTGTCTTAATGGATTTATTTTGCATTATTATGCTCTGAATTATTTATAATGTCTCCGAATAATTGTCAAAATAATTGCCTTCAAAATAATTTTGAGACATAGTGACTATACTATTAAATTTGAGATACTGATGCAAATGGATGGTCTAAATGTAACCTCAAGTGTACATTTACCTAATTACTAGAGAGCTAACACCAGAACTTTGCCCTTGTGGCAGTCTGTTCCTGAGCATGGCACTGTTCTCTTCTGTTGTGGAATGCTCTGGGGAAGTGTCAGAGCAGCTGCATTTGTTACATCTGTTTTTACAAATGCCAACTTTTGGTGACCAACATGAGAAAAAATATTGGAAATTTGTTGTGTCCTTGCATCAGCAGTAACTAATAACTGTCAAAACAGCTACATGTTTGTAAGTGTGAGTGGTCGGAATAAATTGAAGAAATAATTGTTAAATTATAAAGACACATATTACAGAAGATTTTTGGCAGAATAAATCTTTCTTTTTAAACTTCTTATTCTTTATTTACTTTCCCATTTAAAATTTTTTTAAACACACTTTAATGAGAAGAATTAATGGTACCAACTAAAAAAGACTGCTAGGAGATTGTTGGCTTTTTTTGTCAGGAAAAGCAGGTATTTTAAGAATTTTCTGTCTATTGAAGAAAACTAATCCTGCTAATTTCTCCTGTATCCTGCTTTATCACCTCATCTATCATGTATGTTCTCATCTTCTACTCACAAGTTATTTCCATTCTTGCAACTGAATCTTCTCTTCCCAAGGAAAAGTTGAGATCATGATCTACCGCTTCCCTGATTTTTCTCCAATAATCAGAAAGGCCTGAATTGATTTCTTCCTGCTGCTTTTACCCACAACTATAAGAAAACAAAGAAAAGCTTTTGGGGATACACTATTGGTTGCAGAAGGCCAGGCAGGAGAAAGTAGTCATGTAATGATCAGTTAAAGATGGCACAGTCTAGGAAAGTTTTTTTTCAGACAAACAATCTCTATTGGAGAGGTAGAAAAGAAGACTAGTGTAGTCTATTGCCAAGGGAATTTTTTTTTTCTGAAAATAAGAAAATCTGGGGGAAGTGTAAAAACAGAATCAAGAAGATGAAAGAGTGAATGACAGTTCACTATATCTCAGTTCACTAAAAGGAAACTCTTGTGTGAATTACCCTAAACCATCAAGGAAGCTAGATGCTAAAGGTATTTATCAATACTGCCAGGTTAAAGATAGGCAAGACGTGGAAAAAAAAATCATTCCCTGTGAGAAGTGTGGGGTTTTTATCCACACCGTGCATTCTGCAAAAGAAGACATTTCCATTTTGGTAGTTTACATTTGCCTTACTGCAATACAGTGGATATTACGAAAGCACCTGTTATTTTGGATATCCCTACTGACATTGTTACTTGTCTGATTAAAAATAAATAAATAAATAACACCCTTTCCAAATGCTACTATGACCAAACTTTAAAACATACAAAGTAAGGGTAGTAGAAAGAGAAATAGTCATCCTTCTTCTCATGAGACAGGAAATGAGAAATTATCTTTGAAGATGACTCAGGACTCCGTGCTATAGTCTTCAACTGTAACATGAAGTTGTCCTGGTTTGAGGTAAAAGAGAACCAATTTTCTGATTTGTAATTTTACTTTTTAGCTGGGCCTCTTCTAATTGACTAAAGTCTGAAATTAACAGCATATTGTTCAGAAACTGTTCACTCTCAGAGTGATAAGACCTGATTATACCAAGGAATGGTATGCACAGAGGCTCTTGCTTATACTTATTGCTATAACAACCANTCCTGGGAGATGGATACGGTTTTGTATATATTGTATACTTTTGTTTTATTTATTTTATTATTATTTCTTATTTCCTTATTTATTATTATTTTCATTAAAGAAGTTTAGTTCTTTTTTCTAAACTCGTAGATCTCCTTATCTCTTCCTCTCCTCTCTGAGGACGGGGGAGGGAGGGCCATCTGTCGTTCTGATTGGCCAATCCGGCCAAAACCATGACAGAAATAAAGTTCACCGAGTACTTTAAGTGGTAATAGACAATCTTCTAAAGTAACTCAGCACTTGGATAATTTCTCCAGGTTATATATTGTCTCCTTTTGAAACTGTTAGAAGAAAATCAAGGCAAAATGTTGAATATTTTTTAGGTTGGTCTCTATTGCTCCAGAATGTTAAAGGCTTAATTTATCTTAAGTAAATCTAAGCTTCAGAAAGACATTAATAGAAGTATTAAGGAGAAAGCAGAGTGAATTAATTAATTGTGTGAATTTAAATACATTTATTTTTAAAGAAAACATACTGTAAGTGGTACAGTGGAAAAGCAATTGGAATACAATGATGTTGATTTGTTAAGGAATTTTAAGAACATCTCAAAGACTGGCTCAGATTACACTAAGTTTTCTATGCAGAATAAGAAAAAAATAAAAGAAGAGAAGATCTAAGATTATCCTCTGGCTGTCTGCTTTACTACTTAGATGAAAAGTGCTATTTTTGTTTTTAGAATCTAATGCTGAGTTGAGGTGAAACTTGGTTTCTTCAAAAGAGAAAACAAAATAAAGCAATACACAACAAATACTTTTCAAACATTTAATTTGGTAGTTTAAATACATCTGTATACATAGGGAATGGTTTTTTAGCACCTCTTTGTTACCTGAAAGGAAAGAGACAACCTTGCTAAAAGACCTGTTGTTTTTCTTCAGAGCTTAATACAAAATATACCAGAACTATAACAACAATCTCATGGTTTAGAACAGTTAAAGGGAAAAATCAGTAGACTGCTCCACTAACACCAGGACATAAAATATAAAAGGAGGAAAATTAAGCATATAGCATAAAAGAATCCATCTAAATGTATCATATACTCATGTAATATTTTTTTTTCTAGTTACCTGAATAGTCTAATATACTATTAGTGAGTTTTTACAGGGAAGAATGGAGACAGGCACAACTTTACAGCCCAGAAGGAACAACAGCAAAATTTGAATTAATTGGAAAAAGACGTAGATACTTGGATGTCTCAGAGAAAATTCACATTTTATCATGCTCTTTTGAAAAAATAGTTTAGGGACGGTTCTCAGTACAGCAGTTTAAAACTTAGTAACACAGAGGGAATTTAAAACAGTAGAGCATCAAAGAAAAAGAACAAAAACATACAGAAAGGATTTCAGTACATGTCTAAAATAGCTTCTCTGCAAAGAGAATCACAAATGCCATGTAGAACTGTAAGGAATTGTTCCTAATGAATTAGGTCCCAATGCAAGGAGCCCGGGACACTGAGTTAAATCGTCAGGCTGTAAGTCAAAACTAACAGCAAAAACATTTTTCCTCAGGCACCACATAGGTAAACTGGGGAGCTTATTATACTAGGATGTGAAAGTTAAAGCATAAATATGTTCCAAAAGGACAACAAAAATTTATTAAAGACTGTTCCATAAGTTTCTCTAAAACCTTTTGATCATCTTTGCCCCTTTCTATATGCTTTCTATTAAAAGCAGAAAATATGGAGTTCTACTATTTTTATTTTGATTTTTTGAGATGTAGGTTGATGATAGAGTATTGACACTGAGTCTTGCCAGAAATCCGAATGATTTTCAAAGAAAAAAAAGAAAAGCAATATACACTGGCTCGTTTTCCTAAGCATCCACTACAGTACATACCCAGAAACAGGATAATGCTTTCCATATGTTTTATGTTTCCATTTATGTTTTAACATAACATAATTATTATAACAAACATAAACATCATCATTATAACAAACAATTGACGAAACTGTTTCCATTTATGTTTTAACCAGTTATCTGTCCTCGTTTGAGGTAAAACAGAACCAAGTTTCTGTTCAGTAATTTTACTTTGCAACTAAGCCTCTTCTAACTAACTGAACTGTCTGAAATTAACAGGGTATTATGCAGAAACTGTTTGCTCTCAGAGTGATAAGACCTATGTTTACAGTTCATGCCAAGGAATGGCATGCAGAAAGGCTCTTGTTTATACTTACTGCTATAATAACCAAGGTCAGCTAACTCTTCTATATGCCCTTTGGAGGGTTAGAAGTTGAAGAGGGTAGAGGGGTCATACCTGCAGGGAGGAGCGGACAGGACAGGTTACCCAAAACTGACCAACAGGGTATTCCATCCCATCTGCATCATGATCAGTATAAAAGCTGAGGGATCAAGGGGGCTGTCCTCTTTCTTCAATGGCCAGAATCCGAGGAAGACCCTGTCTGTTCATCCGCCTTTGATCCTGATCTGTGTATTCCTGAATCCAGATCCAGAATCCAGTTTCCGTCTGTCACCAAGTCCAGTCTGGGACTTTCCCAGTGCCTGCCTGATCCTGGGAGCTCTATATGGTTTTGTATATATTGTATATATTTTCATTATTTTCTTTTTATTATTTTATTATTAATATTTCATTAAAGTAGTTTAGTTTCTTCTAAACTCATAAGTCTCTTTCTCTCTCTCCCTCCTCTCCTTGGAAAGAGAGGCGGGGGAGACCATTTGTTATTCATTTCAGTGGCCACTCCGGCCCAAACTACAACAGATATTTTAAACTTCTGATCTGAGGGATGTAATACTTTGTTAATATAACTTCTGAAAAAATACTTTGATTGAACAGGGCCTGCAGCAGCATACCAGACCCTTTCTTGGGTTAAAGCATAATTCTCTTGCTTTCCAAAGAAATATGCCAATATAAATGAAGGAATACATCGCCTCTTGGAGAAGCAAGACTCCTGATAGCTTTGGGCATCCTAAAATCATGATTCAAGAGAAGAAAACTGATACTTTTTCAAATTCTTAACTGCCAGGGAGCCACAAAAGCAGGGCTGCTGATGAGGCCAGAGGCAAAATATGACTTCTGAGCAGGGGATTTTTGGGCAGGGGGGTGTCCCACGTGGCATTGCTCAGTGCAGGTCTGACAGTGCCCTCACAGCCTTGACATTAAATATCTACAATTCCCACTATTTAATGTGAGATCAAGACCTGCTGAATGAGCAGTTCTAAACCTGTAGTAGCTTGGAAAATTGTTATACAAATTCCTTCAACCTAATTTTTCAGGTCATTCGGTTGTAGTTAGAAAGAGTATATATCCAACAACACATTCTGCATTATGTAGCACATGGGATCCTTTGGAATCTTTACCTGGAGGCAAAGGGAGGGCTGCTCTGTGACAGGATAAGAGGCACCAGGTGGTGGGACTCCCCCTCCCCACAACAAGGGACAAGATGTCACAGCCCAGAACGGGGGCTTCTGATTTTAAAACCCCATAGTGCTAAATTTCTTGCGAGAAGTTTGTGAAGTTGTTTTGACTCTCCTGTCTCAGAAGAAGCAATAAGCATTTTGGCAAATTTCTTCAGTGGTGTAACCTCTGATGTATGGCTTCCTGGAGCTAAATGAATTAGCACCATCCGCAGAGGTCTCCTACATCGCTGCTGGTCCCCTGAAACACACCATGCACACCCTGCCAGGCTTCTCTCCATAGTAAAAATGAAACTAGTTCAGAAACCCATTCAACCGCTCACTTTATTTCATTATATTTTAATTAATTCTTTTGAAAACTCCTATGAGAAAAGTCTCTGAACATTTTCAGCGTTGAGTTTAAAGCTAAAATTAAGGCAATGAATCAGGCTGTGGGAAGCTAGAAGCTAATATTCTAAAAGTATATGCCACACAGCAGAACAGACTGGAAGCTGTGCACATTTATTTTGAACATTGACATATAGTTCATGTTTTTTCCCCCCAGATTATCGCTTGTTTCTGTTTAGGATAAGAATATTGCCCCATTTTCTACTACAAGCAGAACACGCCCCTACCCTTCAATGTTACTATAATNTTAATGATAAGAGCATAATTTGTTCTGTCTTTTTGCCATGCAATATACAAAACTATCATAGGAATAAAGTGTCAGTGTGACCATATATTTCTTCAATTTGATCACTTCCCACTAGTTTCCAACAGACACATTATAGTTATTTCACCCATTATCATGTGTGTTATTTTAGCATTTCAGTGATTTGAATCACTATAAATTTGAATCACCTTAGGCACCTGTAACCAAACATGTGAATTGTTCCACAGATTGTAGCAGATAACATATCTGGGGGAAGTTTTTCCTGTTCTCATGCCAGTATTCCAACATACACCAACAGTAAGGCCAGGGACTGCAGCACAATAAGTAGCTTCAGTAGCCCTGATATCAAAGTCAATAAGAATAGTCACCTTTTAGTGAAGGCCAGGTTGGGTCCTAAACTGAAATGCAAAATAAGCAGGCATAAAGCCACACTAATCAAAATGACTGTGACTGCAGTCCAATGGGCAGCTCTCTGACAATGTTTAACCTGATGTCTTTGTGGGAATTTAGTACTCAGCTCGCTTGACAGAAAAGGACAACCTAAACCATACTTTAATTTTCAACACAAAATCAAAATCTGACTTGCCACACATTTCCAAAACATTCTCCTATGTGTGTTTTTGACACTAATTGTATTGGGTTTTTTTCTTTGTTATTTCAAAGTTGGAGGAGGAGTGGGTTTTTGTAGAAGAACATGCCTCATGTCTCAGAATTGTCTCACTAAAGCCATTTGAGCCTCTTATGTGTGCCCCAGATGGAGAGGAAAAGGCTCCTTGAAAACTCTCTGACAACTGGGAAAAAGCATCAAAAGTAAATAAATAATTGGGTACAGGTCTGTGCTAATAAATAGAGGGTAATATAATATGTCCTGTAGAATAAACTAAGTGTCAAGAAACTTAAAACATATTCGTTAATTAGAAAGAGGAATAAAAACACTAAGTTCAGATAGAAAAACAAGTTCACTGTTGTGGAAGACTAATAAGAGCAAAGCAAGAAAAGCACACACACCTTTTTGATTGATGTTATGTTGTTTCATCAGTTTTCCTCTATATTTATGTTCTGACAGGTAAGTATTTTGTTTTGAAGAGGATCTCCCAAGTCACCACAATTTTAACATCTCAGATACTGCAAATGGGAAATCTATAAAGGCAGCCGAACAGCTTTGGATGTGAAGATGTGATACAGTTTGCTAAAGAGTACAGTTGCCACTTGTAGACATCGCTGAAAAAGAGGGATGAATTGTGGAATATCATCCAGAGACCCAGAGGCAGACACAAGGGTGACATTAGGAAAGTAACTACCATGTGGAAAGGATCTATGGCTGCTAAAAAGCTCAACTTCAAGCTTAAAATTTTCTCAAGACCTTTGTGTGCATTTTTTTAAAGAAGGTATACTGGGTTTCCTTTATTTTTCAAATAGAGAATTAGAGATTATTATACTTATTGTTTCATTTTTCCATGGTGCTATAGTGATTTTTCACTGTTTATTATTGTTGTTCATTCTTATTCACTTTAATATTTAAAGAGGAACATAAAGTGTTTCAAGATTAAATTCATAAAAATAAGAACAGCACCAAAATAAAAATAAATTATTAATTTACAATTTCTTTAGAGTGCTCATTTTAAAGATATAAATTAATGGCAGACAGAACAGCATTTTTGACCTTTTATAGATATATTAACTAGTTCCAAGAGACTGTCGATATCAGAGGCAGTGCTTGAGAAAACATGAATAACTGGTATATAGCTATTTACTCACCCTTACTTTTAAGGAGTGTTTGTTTTGTTTGAGTTTGGTTTTAATAATGATTGATGAGAGGTAAAAGAAAGTAGCATTTGACAAACCTTATTGTTTATACAGGCTTACAATTCAAACTCCTCAGAACTGGAAAAATGCCAATCTAATAGAAAATGAACCTCATGCACATGTCTGGGAATTAAACATTGTGTTAGACTTCTTACTTACATGACAGTTTTGAGAAAGAATAGAAAGAGTAGACACCTCAGAAACTTGTTGAAGCTTCAGGAAATTTGCGCTGCATTTGGCAGACTCCATGAATCAGCTGGAGAGATAATACCCAGCATATGGGAGGGGCCAAGGAAGGGTTGAAAAGGAGACCCTAAAAAACCAAAACAGTGCCACTAAGCTGATGCTTGTGTTCCAAATAGAAGAAAGTGCGACTAGAAAGTTCAAAGCATGCTTCATAACTTACCCACTTTCTGTTGACATTTCACTCTGTTCACAACTGTCTGCTGGCAGCAAGCTGACTTGCCAATCCTTATCAGTCACATGGAGGTCAGTGACGACTGGAGGCATATCCTGGCCTCTCTGCCAATCACCCTTGCAAAAATTATACCACATCAGAAGATGCCTTTCAGAAACAATGTAGACACAGCACAAATAGAAATTGGGAAATGCTTTTTATCGAAAGATGTCATTTAAAAGAGTAATCACATGAAATGTCATATTTGATAGACAGGACGTCACTTTTTCACCTGCCAGAGCTCTGTCAGCAAAATAATTTCTGGAGGTCTGTTCAGATAGCCAATGCTGGCTCCCTAAGTAAATGATTACTCTAAAGAAATTTTAAATTAATAATTTATTTTTCATTTAATGTTGTTATTATTTTTATGATTATATGCATTTTACCCTTTCAAAGACCATACAGCTACATCATTGTGGAAGATTCCAGAATTTCTGATTTCCTGATAATGAAAGATAAATTTCATGGTAAGTCTGTTTCTCCTAACTTATCATGAAATCAGTGAAAGAAACTAATGAAATTATTTGCTTGTTGTAAAAAATGAGGTGAAAGAAGGAGGAGAAGGAAGAGGTGCTCCACGTGCTAGAGCAGAGATTCCCCTACAGAGACCAAGGAGGAGCAGGTATTACCTTGCAACCCATGGAGAGGATGATAGTGGAGCAGATATTTACATTGCAGTCCACGGAGGACACTACACTGGAGCAGGTGGATATTTCCCAGGGGAAGCTGTATGCTATGTGAGGGACGCATGCTAGAGCAGGGGAAAGGTATGAAGAGGAAGGAATAGGAGACAAAAACTGTTATGACCTGACCACAACTCCCCCCTTTCCCCATCCCCTTTCACTGATCAAAGGAAGAAGGTAGGGGAGTTGGGAATGAAGGACTGAAGTTGAGCCTGGGATAAAGGAGGGACTCCTGGTGGACAACAGGATGACCAGGAGCTCAGCAATTGTGGAAAAGAAGGACAATGGCATCCTGGGGTGCATCAAGAAGAGTGTGGCCAGCAGATTGAGGGAGGTCATCCTCCCCCACTACATCTNAGGAGGAACTTCTTTCCTTTGAGGGTGGCAGAGCACTGGAACAGACTGCCCAGAGAGGTGGTGGAGTCTCCATCTCTGGAGACATTCAAAACCCGCCTGGACGCGTTCCTGTGCAACCTGCTCTAAGGTGACCCTGCTCTGGCAGGGGGTTTGGACTAGGTGATCTCCAGAGGTCCTTTCCAACCCCTATCATTCCGTGATTCTGTGAAAGGTGGTTTTGGTGTTTTTTGTTTCTCACCATCCAAATCTATTGTAATTGGCAATAAATTAAATTAATTTTCTCCAAGCTGAATCTGTTTTGCCCATGACAGTAACTGGTAAGTGATCTCCCTCTATTTATCTCAGCCCACAAGCTTTTCCATCTAATTTTCTCCTCCTGTTCTGCTGAAGATGAGGAATAAGGGAGCAGCTGGGTGGGCATCTGGCAGCTGGCGAAGGTCAACCCACCACACTTTGTAGTCAGAACACGGTTCCTACATCTGTCATTTCTCACCTCTGCTCCCTATATTGGTACTGCTGCCAGTGACTGTACTTCCTTTCTGTCTTTTGGCCCTTCTAAACAATCATAAGGACACTACCCTCTTCCTTTTCAAGTCCTTTTAAAAATACCTTCAATAAATCAAATAATTGTGGATATCAATGAACAGGTAGAAAATAGTATCTGTAATAATAAATAAAAGCAAACACATAGAATGGTTTTATTCATTTGTAGTTTTCTGTGTAGAAAATCTGACCCCATATAGGCAATAAAAATAAGACAGATTATTTTAAAATTTGACTTTTGTGAAAAAGATTAATCTTACCTAGTTCAGAAGTTGAATCACTTACTTGTTTAAATGGATCTCTTAGAAGTACAAAGATTTTTCATTTTGTTGCACAGTGTGCAAATATTCAGTATAAATCTCAGAGATCACGGTTAATACCTTCCTTTTTCATGAGAAATTGGCAGAGAAAACAAAGCAGTTTCAGTTAATCTAATTAAAATACATTTTTAATTTAGACAGGATTAAGATATTTAATATCAACAGCATACAAGCATCTGAAATCTTTAAACTGGAGGCTCAAAAAACCTGATTGAGCTTTATTTCTGTGCTCTGAAATGGTTAATGTTTGATTGAAATCATTAATGGTATCTCAAATGCAAAAAATAAAACCCTTATATAAGCCTAGTATTTCTTTGAGAATTTATAGGTGTAATTTTTTCACTAATAGTTAGATAATTTTGTGCCAGACTTAAAAAAAACTAAACAAACCCAGTTTTTTTGAATACCTGCGTAGATATTGAAAAAGCAAGATCCTCAGCTACATTTCAAAGGAGTCCTAAACCTACAGGAGCTAAAGGACTTGGCAGCTTTACTCTGAACAGGTGTTCAGTTTCTCTTGGGGTATCACCAGTGATGCTCAGGCCAAAAAGTGCCACACCTGAGGCCAAATCTCAAATCCTCAAAGCCAAGTGTCATCCAAACAAGTCTGTCATCAGTAAACATCAACAAAAGAAGACTGAACTGGATACAGATTTTACATGCACAAGTGCCTCCTTTTCCACTCCCCCTCCCCAATACTTTAAGGTCTGCTTTGATATGGTTTGTTCATTTTATCACAGTGTTCTAAAAAGTACTAAAATCTATTCTACTAAATATAGAATTTGTTCAGAATCAGGATTTTGTTAAGGCCAGCTTCCATCTCTTAAAGATTAATAGAAAATTATTAATCTTTTACCAAAGAGGGGCTGTAAAATGTAAACATATTTTACATAATTATTTAGAAAATTATTTCAGTAATTTCTACCCAATTCATACAAGTTTTTCCTCCATCTATTGCCTACTCTGCTCCATGTTCAGACAAACATTTTGCCAAAGAACCCTAACTATCTCAGAAAAGTTAAACTCTTCATCCACACCTATATATAGCAATTATCAATATGAATTTAAGATCCCTAGCAAACAAACAAAAATTTACAGAATTTAGAAAACTGTACCATTCTATTAAAACCGGTCAGATTTTGGAAGAGAAAGGAATACATTACGGTTACAAACTACTCTAGTGCAGGTCTCAATCTCAAATTATTTGAAATGCCGTTGGAATATTATTGAAGGAAATACTGATGGTACCTTTGGTCAAAAGAAGGATTAATTGGAGAAAAACAGAAGGAAAGGAAGCTGAAACAGCCTTACTCAGTAGCATCTGAGTTTTCTTGGGAAGTCTCTTATTTAAATACTAACAAGACCATATGGCTTCAAGATCTTACCAAAAAGGTTTCAGGCTAAATTTAACACAACACAAGAGACAAGCTGGCTAGTATTTTAGTCAGATCACATTAAAAATGTAAGAATATTGCCTAAAAAACACTTATTGGAAGGCTGCAGACAATTCTTGTGTATCTTCACCTAATTGTTGCCTTTTTATTCCCCTCCTTGAGTATGTTTCGTAAAAGAAAAAAAAAAAAAAGGTTGTGAGAATTCAGAGCTAACGTGCAATTGTTGGTTTTTTTTTTTTCTTAATTTGACATTCATAGTACATAAAAATCAAGATGGATTTGGGCTTCTGTGTCTAAAGATTAAATAGATAGTAAGATTGGTAGAAAAAAATTGGTTCAGAGTATCTGAAATCACTTAATTTCATTGCAAATACTTCACAAAATTATTCTGCTTGGCATTTCTGAAGAATATTCTAAATATGACTGGGTGACCTTTCCTTTTTTTTTGTTTTGTTTTTT
>VWZL01004870.1:63381-157246 GCA_013396915.1 Stercorarius parasiticus
TTGGTTGTTGATTTGGTTTGTTTGTTTGTTTTGTTTTGTTTTGTTTTAAATACTGGTAATTGTGGCTACTTGCTCCCTTTATAAAATTTTTGGGTTTTAGCTTTTTTTTTTAATAGATATGATGTAGAAATTTTTCAAGAAGTGACATGTTTTCCCATGTCAAACACTATAGAAACTTTTAATAAGTGACACTTTGCAAATCTTTGACTTTCAAAGGGCAGGCATGTTCTGAATTTACAAAGAAAAATCTGATAAGTTGATCTATGAATAGATTACTTAAGATAGTGACATTTATCTTTTTTTCTGTAATGAAATTAAAAAAAAAGAAAAGGACTGAATGGCAAATATTTTGGACTTCTAAACAGCACTATTTTACTGCACATTTTTTGCAAAAGCATTAACAGCAGCTTCAAGGAAAAACACAATAACCAGTTAATGCAACTGTTGATTCCAGAGAGGTGAGGAAGCTAAATATTCTAATGTATTTGTCTCTGAATACGATAAATTAGCCTGCCAGACTTAACGAAAGGATTGCAATCCTCTGAATGCTAGGTATTTTCAGAGACTAGAGACTCTGAACTGTACAGAATCAAAGCATATTTTAGTGCCAGTTACAGGGTTAAATTCAGCTCTTAACTTCAACTATATATCCACTGAAACAAGTTATGTAAGAGCAGTAATTTGCCTAATGTGTCATGATAATCCCTTAATTCCAGAATATATCCTTTGTAATCAAGCAAACTACAGAGTAGTACCTTCCACATAAATCATCAAATGTTAAATTTAAGACTACTTTGCATCAATGAGCTACAATGTCTGTCTCTTGCCTTGGACATACTGTAAAGGTTAAGCCAGTATTCCTCATTTTTCAAGCATGTTACACTTGCACCCATAACCATACAACTTAATTTGTGAAGCTCACCCACAGAGCACCCAATTTTCTAATGTTTATGGTTTTTTTATTAGTTGTACAATATTGTTCTGAGTTCAGCTAATTTGATTGGAGGCAACAAGCTTCTGAGGACTTTAGAGCACCCCTTGCCTTTGTATACTATTCTCTTTCCAAGTTATGTATTACATCATTGTTCTTAAATCTATTTAATAAAATAAATGAAGAGAAAAAGAATTTCCTTTCTCTTGATATTAATTGCTAAACTTGGTTATGACAACAACAAACATAATCATCTCATTACAACCTTGTTTTGTTTTCACACTATATCTGAGCTTAAGTTGAGCTGCTGTTTTCACAGTATAGGTAGCAGTTTGTTTTTCAGTTCTCTACCATCCATGCTGGCACTCTTCCTGAAAGCATACTACTGTCACAGGGCTGTCCTCTTAAAAGCTTCTTTTATTGTAGCTTCCTGGTTCAGTTGTTTTGGGGTTTTTAAAATCAATTCTGAATATCTAGATGATAAAATAAGTTTCTAGGAGACATACATCTGCTGAAGGCTCAGTTTTGCACCTGAAGTGCAATTCTGAAAGTATGTGGACTTTCTTGGCTTCACTGACATAACCAGGAGTAAGCACCCATGTTTTGCTAGAACAGCAGTGGAGGTCATCTAAATATTTTTATTTAGGTTTTCTCTTGTAGTTTCAAATTGTAAAAACTCCAAAGGGACTAGCTGCCAAAAGGTCTTTCAAGGAGAAGTAACAAATGAAGTATAGCAATTGTCCACAAGCTATGAAACATCATCTTTCCAGTCTTTCCATACATGACAGTATTGGCTTCTCTGTCGTCAAAAAGGGGACTGAAATGGAATTAAACCTGATACAGGAAAAAAAAAAAAAGAACCCAACCAAATTATTAATTGTTATCTGCTTCTGTGATACTTTATTATTTGAGTGCAAAGTCTGAAAAGATTAACTGAGGGAGCTATGAAACATTACAACTCTTGAGCTAAAGGCCAGGAACGTATAACTCAGTGTTAATGTAGTTACAAAATCAAGTTTTCTGGAGATATTTCTTTAAAAAAATATACCAGATCAGCTTGTAGGATAACAGCTTGTAGGATAGATTATAAGATTTAGTTAAGCGCCAGTAAGACTTTTCCTACTAGGAATCTCAAGAGACAATGAAGTTCATAAACTCCATTATCAAACCCATACCCTTACCCAAAGTGAAACATTAAATCACATCAAGATAATCTGCTTTAGGATTTTGTTATTACAAACTTGATGTGCAACAGTATGTGGTAAAAATGTTATTAAGATTTACAAGCTTACTCTGTGAAAACATAAGGTCCATTATCAAGAAAGCCAGAACAGGGAAGTAAGGCTTTTATGCAAATGTGAGAAGTTACTTCATTTTTAATATCCTCATTCTGATGCTGAACATGATTAACAAATCAATGAAAGTTTTATTCTGTTCATATCTGTTCAGGTAGGTCCTTGAGCCTTCACGATTTTTCAACAGACTTGTCCACAAAATCTGTTTTCATGGAATGAGTGGGACCTATATTTTGTAAGATCCCAAATTAAATTTAGCCTAAAATTCAGTATTTGTAAACCTGCATATCTTGAAATTAAAAAAAAACATGTACAGAACCCCTTAATCAAAAATCTGTTGTAATAGTACCACCTGAAATTTGACCTTACAGGGAGTAGTGTAGCAAGCCAGATACTCAGTCCAATGAATTAACCATTTGAAAATTTTTAAAAATATACATTTCAAAACAGCTTTTTAGTGCAATTCTGTAGTTTCCACAGTTTTAAAATCCCATTGTTTCTCAATTTTTCAAGTTGTTCTCTTTGCTGTATTTTTTCTTAATAATGAACTTTAATATACCATCAAAAATTGTATCAAAGTAGAGAAAAAGATTCTTTGGTAAGTACACTTTCACATAGAAAAAAATACATCATTACATTTTTAGTGAGTACAGCCATTTTTGAAGATGATGACTTTACGTAGGAAGAACAATACAAACAAAGGGAAAGATTTCCCACAGAAACCAGTTTCTGTTCTTAAGGAAATCCCTTCACCATTCCCCCTGGGACATGAACTAGCCATGTGTAACCATGCCAACTAAGCATATTCTGGGAAAAGCAAAGTTAATGCTATAACGAGCATTTCGTAAGATAGAATTATTGTAAACAATTATTCTCTGTGCTAGCTTGTAAAGCCTACGTATTTTACCAATCTTAGATTCTACAAGTGATCTGAATACCAATGCCGGAGTGAAGTGAGGAAATATGAAAAGTGACCTACTGTGGGGCTGTGACGTCATCAGCAGTTTCAGACTGGTATGCATTCAGGTTCCATCATCACATTTGATATCACAGTGTCTGAATGACAATTAGAAATAGGACCATTTCTTATAAGCCTTCTCATCAGCTCATATAAATTCCATAGGTCCTTTCCAAAGGAAAATTGAAGTCCATGTGACTTATAGGTACAAGGATAGTTGGTCCAGGATACATTTTCAAGATCAGGGCTTGCATTTTCTAGGTGACTTAAGTTTGGAAGGATGTATGAAACACTGTTCGAGAAACATTGAAGAATACTTGCATAAAATTGGGTAACGATACATATAAATAAGTCCAATATTTCAGTGGTAAAAACATAGTTAAAAAACAGACCCTATAGACAGTGTAGAATTCTAAATGCAAACCACCTCATGAGTGAAAAATTATGTGAAAGATCTTAAGTTTATGAAAAGCTGAACAAATGCAACAACATACTGATGCTTCCAAATACAAAGGGTTTTGTTCTTCAACAGTTATCAGATGAAAAGATCTTCTTTTTGGTGAGGGAAGATAGGGGGAGATGAAAGGAGAAGAAAGCTTTACAGTGGGCTATTTTCTTCTTATGTTGCTGCCCCCCTGCTGTTGTTTTCTGAAGAGCCAGGTGGCTCTGAAGTGGCTCTGAAGTTGCTCTGAAGAGCCAAAAATGGATAATACTTCCACTTATTTATTTGAATTACTGTTAATTTAATTTAGTATTTATTAATTTGTTTGGCCTTTGGTCTCATCATTATTTACTGACCATGGTATTTCTTGAAAGCATCTTGATTTTAGGGATTCAAAAAAACTCCATGCAATAGTCATCCTGAAAAGGACACCTTAACATAGGGCAAATGTACATCTAACTCTGTAACTGCCACAGGAGTGTTTCTTTCAGTAAAAGAAATGGATTGCCATTTGATGTAAAATTAGAACATGGAAACAAGGGTAATCTTCTAGCTGTGTGATATCCACAAAATCCAGGACAGGGTAATAGATGAGACAGAAAATATTAAAAATGTAGTATTACCACATTACTTCTATACACATACACAAAAATTAACACCCTATTATGTGCCAATTTTCCCCTAATCATCGAGGACATTTTATTTTCTTAGAAAGGGCTAAATTCCTGCTAAGAGTCTCCTTTTCTTAATTCCAGGAATTTTGTCTGTAATATAACATATTTATATGTTATATTGAAAATTACTGTGATTTAGTTAAATTAATTAGAAGAATGACACATTAACCAGGAGACCCATCAACCTCATTGCTTTCAATTATTTTTTTCTTCGGAATATCTTCTAAGAAAATATACAATTGAGAATATTTTTACCTTGAACACAAGCAGCTGTTTTAATTCACTAAGAAGTGCTGTAATATGGCAAAAAACCTAAAGTATAACTAGAAGAAACTATACTAGAACTTGGAAATAAGAATTCCTTCTAAACAATGTCCTTCAAATACCTAGGACATGGCATTAAAGTTAGTAGCTAATTGCAGCTTTACTCTCTTACAGCCATTCTTGTTTAAAATATAATTTTAGATATTTGCATTAAGCAGTTACTGCTTCTTCTGGCCTCAAAAGCTCTTAAGGGAGCTGGAGGTGATGGACATCATCAAGCACTATATACTGCCTATATGACTGAATAATTACCATAAAATCTTCCAAAAGACAACTATCCTTACCTACAATGCCCTCAGTGTTTGTTACATACTTAGGCACACTGAAGAAACATTTCCTTAGTCATATAAACAGGCCTAAAAATTTATGATCTACTAACAGAAATTAGGGTTTGTATATTTAAAGTAGTTAGTACCTAACCAGTGGGTTTTGATTGGTTTGTTCCTGGATAACTTTACCTGCTGGTCATCTTATGGATGAAATTTCAAAAAAAAAAAAAACTTTCAGATTTTGCTCTCGTTTTCTATGTCTACCAGTGAATATTTTTTGGCATTGACACCAGGAAAGCTATACAAGGAGAAATACACCAAAATGCAATTTTGGTTTGAATTTTCCCTACCCCTAACTACAGTTATATCTTGACTTTTAAGATGTTAGACTTCATTAGGGCCTCAAAATTTACTATGAAGAAGACTCCTGTTGTGCATTGCTCAAAATGGATCCCTAGTAGGTCTTTCTACAGCAAGGATTCTTTATTTGTCTTATGTATCCCACTACTTTTTTTTACACAAGTTTACTGATATTCACAGTTCTGAAGCGTCTAAGATATGGCAGTCTAACAGATAATTCTAAACATTACAGCTTAGTATATTTTTCCTAAAACTCCAAATATACAAGCCATTTACAGATGAGATCCATCTCTATATGCTCTACTTCCTTGGCTGCCACATCAAGATGTTACATGCCATAAATCATTGCATCAGTCTTTTCAGGATATTATTGTATGGTTTAATACAGTATGACGTGACTATTAAGAACCAGATGCAGTGTTCCATAATACCACAAGTCAGTCTTAGGTACAAGAAACGACAGCTTACCTTCAGCTGTGATCAGAGAATTATTCCTTAAGAATTAACTAGCCTCCAGTCTGCTGAAAAAGTCACAAAAGTAGTAGCCTTTGAAGATATGTTTGCATCCGCATGTGTGCAACCAAGCTGCTGCCGTGAAGAAAACAAAAAAGTTCCGCAATGTATTTCTTTTCCTCTCCAATTACTTTGAATGATGAATTCAAAATTCTCACTTAAAAATAACAATTTATTTCTTACACAAGCACACGCACTGGCATTCACCTACTGAAACTCCTTTAATGAAATGCATAAGTACATCAATAGTTAGCGTCAGTTCCACTCTCATTGTCCATGTTGTTTGGGTTCATAGCCTTTATACTATCTCATCTGACCAGTGAGCCACTAAGAAAACAGCCTGAAGAAATTTTGCCAAAAAATTTGCCCTGTTTAATGACAAAGTGAATGATCTGATTTCTAACACTGGTGAAAAAGGAAAAACGCAAAAGGAACAAGGAAAAAAAGACTAATTAGCCCAGTTTACTTTAGGGATGGTTGATCAGCTGGTGGGAAGAGCTAGACAAATGATGGTGAGGAAACAAAAGGGCTTGTTTCAGATGATCATGAAAATGCTGGAAGATTTTCATGAAAAAATTCTGTGCATAGGTAGCCAATTTTGAATCCACAGGCAGTTCAGATGACTTACCAGCTATACAGATTGAGGCCCAAAACAATCCTGTCTGAGTTCAACAGCAAAGCACATGCACATAAAAGCAAATAAGTACAAAAATGTTTGCCTTGCACAGGAGCAAGCTACCACTTGCCAGCTGACACATGTCTATGTCTGTTCCACAGTGTTCCCTTTAGTGATTTCTCCAGAAATTCAAGCATTTCCAGGACCTTGCTTTGTACAGAGCTTGTTTCTGTCATCAGTGATATATAGTGTAAGGCACAGGTTAGGAGGATGGGCAAAATAGAAATTAAAGGAGTTGTGAGAAATGTGTTCAGATAACAGAATGGCAAATATGGGTTCAGCAAATTTATACAATACTGTAGTTCTAACACAGTTAAGGATACCGCACAAGAGTTGATCTTTGGGATTTTAACTCACAGTAACTGCAATGCTGGAAAAGGGAGGTATATACTGTATGGACATTTGGATATTTGCAGACTAATTAAACTCCTTTTTCCATGTCCCTATTCTCTGGATACTCCCAGTAAAGAAATAAAATAATAAATATCAGGTTCCATAAATGGTTAAAATCTAAAGGAGATTAAAAGGACAATCAAACACTTTATGATCCCAATACACCCCAGGGGAAAAAAAAAAAAAAAGAAAGAAAGGAAAAAAAGGGGAAAAAAAAGAAGAAAAAGGCCATGCAGTTACCAAAACAGTGCGTCTCAATCCTGTCTGTAATCCTTTTAGAGTGATGGCCTAATTGCTGCTGCAGAAAGAAGGTTGCTCTTCCCAGGATCAGCTGCTGTCGCTGTTCTCTTCTCCTACCTCCCCTCCCTGTCCAGTCTCACAACAAACACAAAGGCAGCAGACACTACTAAAAATAGAGCAGTGCTTCAGCAAAGTTAAGATTCAATACCTACTATCATTTCAGTGAGAGAAGAGAATGGTGTATAGCCTACTTACAGCTCCTTTATGGCCCATTGAAGCCCACAACCATACCTCAGAGCTGAAGTTACATCTACCCTAACCTTCTGGCCTTTTAAAACTGCAGCTAACATCTCTCTAACTTTTTTCCTTTTACCTTACCAAAATCCTTTGAACATAAAACTGAGTTTTACCTACTCTATTGAGAAGCTTTGAGCCAGCTCTGGCTGGCATCAAGCACTGCTGGAAATGAGTGACTGGACTAAGTGTGATAACTCTCTGACACTGCCAACCTGCAAATTTTGAAGGTATGGGGAAAGAATATTCCAATCAAAATGTGTCACGCAACATTCACAAACAATTGACATTGAGTGTTACCCAAGTTTATTTAAAAGCTTACAAAGGGCATAAATTTAAAGAACTCCGACCAGTCACAATTGACAAAGGAAAAGAGAAGTTCATACAACACCCCCTTTTCCTGTTTTCTGTTTTGTGTGGTGCCATATATGCCATTCATTTCTCTTCAGTGGTTCTGGAAAGTACATATGCATAAAATATTTAAACAGTAGGCTGTTACCTATTCTCTTTCAATACAAATTTCAAAATTGAATAAGTTAATACAGCAGGATTATTTATTTCACTGTAATTGGGAAGTACATAAAGGAATGAGACTGTGGGATTTGAGAACTAGGAGGTTATACTAGAAGGCTTTCTCATCTATGCATTCTTGTCAGCCTGCATGCAAGAAGGCAAAAGAGCATTAATGAAAACATGACATTAGAAAATGACCAGTGAAGATTTCTGTCAGTAGCTCACTTAAGACTGAGAACCGGAGGAGAATAAAATTGAGTCAAACTTAACTGGCAAAGTATGAAGCACAGTGTTCAGACAAAAGCCCAGAGTTAATAAGATTAGTCCTGACAGGCTGACGCTAGATATCTGGTACATGGCATAGAAAATGCTAACATTTAGTATTTTCTTTACCTGCTATGTGCAAGTCACATTCTCAAAAAAGAAAACAAAAAATCAAACCAAAATAAACAACAGTAAACAAAACCCCATAAATATATGTAAGCTTGCATCTGATTTCTAAAAATAATATGCAAAATTGTCCCAAAATAATTGAATTTCCAATCCAACTGTAGAACAACATTTAAAATACTTTTATGAGACGGTATAAAAAGGAGGTTTAAAATTTACCAGTTTTTTTAAACCTTTTGCTTTATTTGTCTGTATATGAATTCTATCTTAAACAAGTGCTTTTAGTTTCTCGTGTACTTTGAAAACAGAAAATCGTGGTGGCATCTTAAAGCTAGAAAATCATACTAAAATAAGGATTCCTTACATCTTCTTTTGGTTTTAAGCAGTTGCTAGAATTAAATCCAGTTTTCAATATACCACCCTAGTGAAAACTGGAAAGAACTGGTACAATGCTTACGTTGGATAAGTTTTCTCAGCCAATGGTGGCAATAGCTGGGTATTTTGATGAACCAGTGTGATAATAACCACACTAAGTGGGCCAATTTATAACTCACTGCTGCTGAACCCCTTTTTATCTCCCTCAACACCATAGTTCCAGGGTATGTTTTTAAGTGTCAGAATGCCTATACACCAGACCATTACTGCTGACAAGATATAAAAAGAAGACCACCCTGACCACACATAAAATGTGATTAGAGAAGTCGTCTTTTCATTTGCTATCAGCAGTAGTTAAAATAAGACTCCAGATAAAGGTACAAGTGAAAGTTGTCAAAAAAATTAGAAAATATATAGTACTTAATAGACTGAGCTCACACTTGCTGCTGCCGTTGGAAGCTTGTTATACATGAGTACTTGCAGAAAACAGCATCAGACACCAATACAAAAATATTTGCCTTTGAAATTACACAAGCTGTCTGTAATGGAACAAACACCTATGTAAGAAACAGATTCAGGATCAATGGCTTCCACATGGCTTCACAAAATGGATTTTGTGATCTGAATGCAGATCAAATTGCTCACCCTGCTGCTGGGACGCAAACATGAATACTAGTCAATGAATGTTAGCTGTAGTGGTAACAGCAAAAGCAGCAAAACCTACTTAGCAATTTTTTTGCACTCTACTAACACACTGTGACTGTAACTATTCATCAGAGCCCTAATAAAGAGGTAATTAACTGAGACAGACATTTCTGAGTGAATCCATTGTTATTAGAACTGCACATGCAATTTTGTGGGACCATAACAAAAAAAAAATCAGTTTGAACACTACAGGCAGGCAATACATTTCACAGCAGTACATTATTTGTACAAAAGAAACAAATAATTATACAATGTTCCGGTGCATAATGACCCTTGTTCTAGGATTTTGTTACTTCTGGGTTTCCCTTGCAATCACTTGTGACTGTTGCATTATATGTTCTTACTGTTCACCTCTGAGAAGAAGCTGATACCATCACCTCTATCCATCTGTTAGTGAAAGGCCGCAAACTAGGTGCCCCCAAGCCTTCTCTTCTCCAGGCTGACAAAAAGCCCAGTCCAGATTTAGTGACCTTGAGCAAGCCAATATAGACCCTCAGCGTGCCCAACAATTCAAAAGGAGTCCAGTCAGGACAGGTTTCTAGAACATCTACTCCAAGACTTACTCCATCCACCACACAAAGCAAAACAATCCTTTTGAATACCTCATGGAAAAAAGAAAATTACCCTATAAATTGATGTAACCTGTGAAAATAGTAGAAAATAACAAGATTTATTTTTGTTTGTTTCTGCAATTTTTTTTCCCTCTGCTTTGTTAAGTCGTATTGTTCAAATAGCAGACAGAACAGACATCTCTGTACACTACAGAGCAAGAAAAATCAACCCAAGGTACTCTCTAGACAGAGGCAATTTACACCTGACTTAAACCTCACTTTCAAATTCTATCAACAGTAGAACAAGAATCATCAATTTGATTTTTCTTTTTTTTTAATGTAACAATAAAAATAGCAGTGCAATTGCTCTACCTCTTATGTCTGGGTGTGGTTAATTTCTATTCAGAAACATGTAAAAAGACAACAGCCAAGTTATTTTCCTCTTAATTTGGATTATTCTTTTCTGGTCCTTGAAAACAGACAGCAGGCGACCTGAAGTATGAGATCAATAGATATAAATTTGTTGCAAAAACCTTGGTCATAGAAAATAAGCTTTTCAAAATTACTACTGTGTTTTGAATTGGTATAAGGTTCATTTCGAACTTGTGTTAATGACATTTTTGTTTTGTAGTAAAGTTACTCCATAAAATCTTAACAGTTTTCATAATCAGGAATTATTTTCCTGAGTTTGTAACAGGCACATATTATCCATATTATACTGGCAGAACAGTTTTATATTATATTATTATACTGACAGACAGTTTTATTCTTTAAAAAGATTCCTTGCTAAAGATACTAATCCTATGCAGTAAAGGTGTTAAATGCCTTCATGCAGCTGCTAAAAAATTGAAGAGTATGGTCCTGTATGTAAAATACTAGAATGTGCATGTCTACCTTAAAAAATACTACTATTATCCTAAAAATATATCTAATGGTGACTGACTGAAGTAAGGTCAAACATAATGATGTCACAACTAAATAAAATGAAAATCTCTAATTTATTATGCTTTTATAGAGTAGTCCATCATAACTTAATGGGAGCAATCCGATGGATATTTTTCATGCACTGTGTGAAAATATAATTGTTTTGATGAATGATTCTCAAGGTATCCATAAATGTTATTGATTTTGAAGGAGGTGTGATGCAGAAGTGATTTTTCTGTGTCATTCAAAGCAACTAAATTTACACAAGAACATTTAAGTGTTACTTGTTTAAAAATATTAGAATAAAGTCAAGTGCAATAATTCAATAAGTTCCCTTTGTTTACAAATTTAAGTGAAAGTCTAAAGCTGGAAAAAATTTTCCACCTGCAATCTCCAGAACTTTTTTTCCCAGCAATGCCAAAACCCCTATTGAAGGCAATTTACATGACCAAAAAAAAAAAAATAAATCAATCATTCCCTCTTCTATTGTAGAAAAGGTGTTTGGATAATTTTATGGGGGTATGTCAAAGTACGGTTACTCAGAAAAATGAATTAGTTCAGTTATTGAAAGCAATGGAACCTTTTTACATTTGTTAGATTTGCAACTCTGATATTCAAGATAACGGAGTCTGGGCTTGGAAGAAACTGTTGTTTGTAAGTCTAACTAGAAAAACATCATATATTAAGAAACTGATATTGTCCGAAATGAGAAATTTGGTCCTCAGAGGGAGTTAATCCTGAATATATGCTCTGTTTTGTCTCTTCTCATATAATGGTTTAACAGAAAAAACGCCCAAGAAGGTATAGGGCATTGAATTTTGACATAATAGAAAGGAGACAAAAGTCAAGGAGAAACCTCTAGTCTTAAAACAGATGTGCATACAAATCCACGTATATTTTACTTGCAAAGGTGGCTAAAATTAAAAGACAAGGTGGTTACAGCAGAATTGCAAAATGTTAATATTCTTCCCCTGAGAAAAGATGGTATATATTTAGTATGCTATGTTATCCCAGGACATAACTAAAAAGTCAACAGCTCGACTGAAATCAGTGAATGAACTGAAGCTGCTGTTCTGATGAAGTCAATCACAGCTACAAAAATTCTCTCTGAAAAGTCTGAAAAGTTACTGTGAGAAGCAGCAATATATCCAAATTCTTTATTTTGCAGCTATTTTGCAAACTGACGAAGAAAGTCACAAAGTCACTTAGAGCAGTAACACTTGTTTGTCAACTAGAGTTGTAAGTAATTTCACAGGATTGTTATCAAACTTAGCAAGATTGCAGCTCTGGGGGGAACTTGACAAGTGTGGATTAATCACCTACCCAAATAGGAGACTGTATTTATGAGTCATCTTATTTTGAAAAAGAGCTTTATATTTATTTATTTATTTATGCTCTTTTTAATTTTTTTCCTCATTAGTTTCCTTTATTCATTTCCTAAGTAACAAGTTATACACGAGTCATTTGAAATAGTTGTTTGTTTATGTCCTTATTCTATTAAACAAATGGTAAATATTTATCATTCTTGCTTTTCACCAGGTAATGCTTTGGATACACAAGAATCATTGTATTCTAGTCTTGCGACTTAAACATTATCTCCCTGCTGTCACCAACTATATTTAACTAACTCAGATTGTTTCAGAAAAATAATTGCAATTCCCAGCTATTAACTTTGGTTTCCAAATTCATTAACATAAAATCA
This sequence comes from Stercorarius parasiticus, assembly GCA_013396915.1. Taxonomy (NCBI): domain Eukaryota; kingdom Metazoa; phylum Chordata; class Aves; order Charadriiformes; family Stercorariidae; genus Stercorarius; species Stercorarius parasiticus. Next base: position 75,911 of record VWZL01004870.1, read on the forward strand.
CATTGTTAGTCCCAAAGTCAAACCTTTCCAGTGTCCTTACAAATGAGTTTGTACTTTACTCTGCTATGAGCTACTCTGTACTATTTAAGGCGATTACAAAACTGGTTCACATGAGCTCCCTCATGTACTTGGTTCTCACTTCCTCTGGCCTCACCTAGATAATTTTTTGGCTTTTCTTTTGTATTCAGCAGCCCCTTCAGCAAGTCAGATCTCTGCCAATTTCTAAGGCCTCTCCAGAAGCCTTTGCTTCTGCTTTTTTTGTTTGTTTGTTGGTTTCAATTTACACCAGGTTCCATCTTGGGCATCTTTGTAAGGTTTCTATTTTACTTTTTATGTTTAGGTAACGGCTTAAAACGATGGGAAGATGTTGAAAAAAAAGAAAAAAAGTGCAAAAGCAGCCAAAGCAGCCACGTGAAAAGCAAGCAAGCAAGCAATGCCATGAACCCCCTAAACTATGTAAAGAGGATATTTGCATGTAAGTATGAATGGCAGTAAGTACTGACTGCTATCAGTATGCATGTCAACGGTCACTCAATTGATGGCCAAAATAATGCTATGGTTATGAAGCTAATTTTAACATGCCATAAGTATTTTTTCCTTATGGTTGAACTCCAAGAATTGTTATATTTAGATCTAATACTGAACATAATTTTTCATCTCATTCTTATTTCCCTAGCTTTCATTACAAGTATTCGCAAAATTACATTTCCATTCTTTTGCTTAAGAAAGTGAAAACAGTTTGGCACTTCCTTTCCAACTCTCACATCTTTCTTGTACATATACAACTCCATATGGGTTTTGTTTGTTTGTTTAATTTAGGATATATTATCTCCTACATTCTTCAGAAAATTCCTCCCCCCCCTCGGAAAAAAAAAAAAAAAAAAAAGCTTTACCATGCATGCACGCTCTTGATTTTTATTTTCTTTTAAGGCACTTTTTGTACAGGAATGGTAACAATATGGTACAAATTCAATTAAAGTGCTCCTGGAAAATACTGTTCTGTTTGTGGAGGAGAAAAGGTCATCTTTCTGCATCTTGCACTGGGAAACTAAACACATACTTTCAGAACAAAGAAATGTGGCAAGATAGTTGTGAAGTTGTCCTTATTTTTTGAACTGAAATCATTACAATTATTATTAGCCACCCAGAACTGCTCTTCAGTGCTGAAATGAACTTCCATTAGATTTGTCATACACCTGTATTTTTCATACACCTGTTAAGAGGTTGTATAGGAAATATTACTTGGATGTAAACATAAAACAATGTCCCCAATGTTTAATATTAAAAATATTTGAAATGTAAATTATGACAGCATATTAAACTATTCATTTATTTATTATTAAAAGTGGAATAACTTTATTAAACATAATGAAATATAATTCAAATTCCTAGGGAAATGGGATCAAGTGACATCAATGAGGTCACTCGAATGTGTAAATATTCCATAATGTAAAGGTTTTTTCAATTCTAGTCATCAAAAATTCTTTGAAGATTTTATTGTTTTATACAGCAATTCTTAAATATAAAGTATTACTGGTTACAGATTGAGGGGCAAGCAAAATTTGTTTTTCTGACTTCAGCATTTGTAGGGCTTGCCACTGACCACATCAATGTAATTCAAGGTTAACCTTTTTAAAATACCTGGAACTAAACTAATCTAACTAGGAGCCTAATCTATCAAATAGACCTCTGTGAATGGTTTGTTTTGTGATCCAATTAATTCAGTCACATGCAGCAGATAAAGTTTCTAGATATACCAGATGCTGAATACTCAAAAGGCCAAACATAATAAATTTCCAAAATAGCACTAGTCTGTGACCAAACTCATAAAAGTTGGGAGCTATGCTGTGTGAAAGTAGATGTATCAAGTGAAATATTTTATTCCCTTTGAAACAATTTTTGGTGTTTTCTTTTATCAATAATTTATGTTTGTGTGTTATTAATTGATCTAAAGAAGAAATTTTGAACAGTTAACAAGAACAATTCTGAACAATTACATACATTGATGAAAACCTAGAAGAGAGCCTTGACCAATACTAGACTTCTACATATATGCTACGGAAAAGAAAATTCATAGAATCATAGAATAGTTTGGGTTGGAAGGGAGCTTTAGAGGTCATCTAGTCCAACGCCCCTGCAAAGGGCAGGGTCATCTTCAACTCTGTCAGCTTGCTCAGAGACCTGTACAGCCTTATCTTGAATGTTTCCAGGGATGATGCATCTACCATTTCTCTGGGCAACCTATTCCAGTGTTTCACAACCCCCACTCTAAAAAATGTCTTCCTTATATCTAGTCTGAATCTACCCTCCTTAAGTTTAAAACTATTACCTCGTGTCCTATCACATCAGGCCCTGCTAGAATGTTGTCCCCATCTTTCTTATAAGCCCCCTTGAAAGGCTGCAATAAGGTCTCCCCAGAGCCTTCTCTTCTCCAGGTTGAACAACACCGACTCTCTCAGCCTGTCCTCACAGGGGAGGTGCTCCAGCCCTCTGATCATTTTTGTGGCCCTCCTCTGGACTCACTCCAACAGGTATTTCCTGTGCCGAGGGCTCCCAAGCTGGATGTGGTACTCCAGGTAGGGTTGCACCAGAGTGGGGTAGAGGGGCAGAGTCATAAAATCATAGAATCATAGAATACCAGGTTGGAAGACACCTCAAGGATCATCTGGTCCAATCTTTCTTGGCAAAAGCACAGTCTAGACAAGATGGCCCAGCACCTTGTCTAGCCAAATATTAAAATTGTGCGATGATGGGGAATCTACCACTTCCCTGGGGAGATTATTCTAATGGCTGATCTCATTGTGAAAAATTTTCCTCTTGTGTCAAACTGGACTCTCCCCAGGATTGCACCCATCAGGTCTCATCTTTTCCATGTGACTCCTTGTACAAAAGGAGTCTCCATCTTCTTTGTAGCCACCCTTTAAATACTGGAACATGGTGATAAGGTGTCCCCTTAACCTTCTTTTCTCAAGGCAGAACAAACTGTTCTCTCAGCATTTCCTCACATGGCAGGCTTCCCAGTCCTTTATCATCTTTGTCATCCTTCTCTGAACACTCTGCAGCCTGGCCACGTCTTTTTTTATAGCAGGGACCAAAACTGAACACAGTATTCCTGGTGTGGCTTGCAGCCATGGGTACAATTGGCCTTCTGGGCTGTGAGCGCACATTGTCGGCTGATGTCCTGCTTTTCATCCACCAGTACCCCCAAGTCTTCCTCAGCAGAGCTGCTCTCAATCCCTTCATCCCCCAGCCTGTGTTGGTACTGGGGCCTGTATTTGGCTTTGTTGAACCTCATGAGGTTCACATGGGCCCATTTCTTGAGCTTGTCCAGTTCATAAAATAAAGATCAAAACTTCGATGTTTCACTAGCTATTTCTTAACTGTACAAAACAGTATGTTGTTTACAGGAACCCATATGCTGCTCCCAGCACAATGGTCATTACAAGTTGCTATGAACAGTGTCTTATAAAACAAAATTATTTTGTTTCTAAGTTCTAGATGAACTGAATTAAAGATGAAGAACTGAAAAATACGTTAATATTATTAATGTTCCTTGGCGGGTACAGCTTGTAGTTGAGCAAATAGAAAAAACATAATTTAGTTTTCTTATTAAATAAGCAACTAAATTCTTACAATGATTAAATTTATCAGAAAAGGAATTTTTATCTTTGTAATAGAGATAATAATATAAGTAATATTTTATTCTTTTATCAAAATAATAGGCAATAATCAAATGCTTCATGGTGTCAGTTGCATGAAATGTTAATCTCACATACATAACTTCCTATGATTCTCCAAAATGTTGCTAAATATAGCAAAAAATTTTAAATGTTATTAACTTTTTCATTACCTTTAAAAAAACTGGTATTAGAAATTAGGGCCCTTCTGTACAATAAAAGTAATTAAAATTGGCATATGAAGGACAGGAAAAATGTTTATTTTTACAGTTTCACAATCTGACTGGAAACCTTAAGCAAAACAGACTTCTCTTTTTTTTTTTTTTTAATAAGCTTAAATGTTTTTAAGCCTAAACTTGAAGTTTCTGTGATGGCAGATACATCTAGGCCAATACCTGTTTCAGGAGGTAAGTTATGTACCTTTTTAAACCTTTGTTTCTTCAGACATTAACAACTGAATGTCTTGCAAAGGTCATTTAAAAATCCAAGGGTGTCTCTGCCTAGCATGATCAATTATTGGAAAAAAACAGCACTTAAAAATTAATTATTCTAAATCAAAAGATGATTGCATCTTTTTTCATCATGAGAGAGAAATAGCTGAAATAGATCATGAAGGATTATTTCTTTGTGCTGATTTTATTAGTGGTTTTGTAATCCTTCAAATTTTTGCTTTCCTGGAAATAGAATTTGGTTCATCGTTTTGCATTTTTTCTTTGAAGTTTCACATATTGGCCTCTGTCAGAGAAAGTAGACCAGACAAGATGAATCTCTAGTCTGATCTAATGTAGGAACTATTTTTCATGTTCTTGGTGTCACTGCTAGACAGTGAATTTGTGAAAAGCTGGAGGAAGCATATAGAGAAAAAAAAGAAAAGAAAAAAAGAGAGGATTTCTTATTGATTACATATCAGAAGCCAATAACCTAACAAAAGATCCATATACCAAGATATTCAAGGGCAAGATAATTGGGGAGTACATCTTGCAGTTCAGGAAATTCTTAAGTGGGAAGATCGGACAACAAGGAGGTCACTTGAGTATTGCAAAATCCAAGGCTAAATTATTATCTGTGAAACTAAACCAGAAGCGAACAAAGCACAATTTAGAATAAAAAGAAAGCAATTAAAAACCTTCCACAGAGGTTAACTTTGATCAAGAATTATTTATGTTATACCTGATGAATGTCAACAGGGAAGGAACCACAGAAACCAAGCTTCAGAGTACGGAATAACTTTCTGAGCATTTAGCGCTAATAAGTTGTAACCTTAAAATATAGAAACGTGAAAGAGAAAGTGACGCTAACACCTAATATTGTTCACACACATTATTTGTTAATGAATGGAGATGATATTTGGAAAAGAGTGGAATCAGTCATGGAACAGAATCATAAATGTTTTCATAGAGACTAAATTTCCCAAGCCATCTTGATCACTTTTCTGGTGCTGATACAATTGCAGAACTATGAGGAAGGCATGCAGGAAGGAGATCTATCTGGATTTCTCAATATGTATTTGGTGCTATGTCACAGCATATCCTATGGGGAAATTAAATCAGATTGGTTTGGAGAGAAATACAATTAAATGAATCAAAAGCTGTCTGTCTAACTCAGGAGAGGGTAATTATAAATAGTACTTCCATCTAGATAAGGAAATAACATCCGGCACTGTTCCCTACAGATGCCCTGGGGTCTTATTTTATCCAATATCTTTATTCTGAAAATTTATAAAAGCAGAGATAAATAGTTGCATTCACAACTACTGAGCGCTTTTCCCCATGTTAAAGAAAACCCATACAATTATTTAAACCTTGACAACCCCATCTGTATCCACACTGCAGGTCCTTGAGCAATAATCCTGGAGTGCCTCTCTGAAGATGCAGTATAGACATGACAAGAATATGTTACCTCATATGCCTTGCTAGACTCTGAGCAAGTTCTTGCGTGCCCCGCACCCCATTAACTCTATGGTACAAATGACTTTACCTGTGCCATAACAACCTTGAAAAAACCCAAGGCACTTTTCTTCCTGAACTGGAAAAATGAGAAGATCCATGGCAGTGTCCAACAGACAACCAATGCTATTATCCCTACACAACACTGTACATACCTCACTGTCTTGCAGGTCAGTAAACATGGATGTATTTGCAATTACTGGGCACAGATGGCAGGCTGTGTTGGGTTCCAAGGGCTGGCTGGGCTGCCCTTGGCCTGAGCAGGGCTGAGCGGGGCTTACCTGGTGCCCCATGGCCAAGTGCCCATTGCCCAGCCTGTCAGAGTTCCAGCTCTGCCGCTGGGTGCGTGGGGGCTGTAAAGCAGCTTTCACCCCTTCCCTGGGGACTGAGGAAAAGGAGTAGGCAGGAATTGAAAAAAAAAGCCAAATGGACCCCAAAACTGAAAAGGCATAAAACACCAATATCATGCTTCCTGTGGCAAAGAATAGAGAGCAATTACCACCATGAACCTCTGGCTCCTGCTGGCAAAGACCTCAGGATGCTGCCAACACATCTCATTGCCTCGCTCCCTCCTTCTTCCTCAGGAAGCCTGAATCTCCCAGCTTTGGGATTTCGATGAACTCTGATATTCACTGGAAGGGTGAATATAGCACCAGAGAAAAGGGAGCAGGAATTACTAACTTGTTTTGTATAGTATTTTCGAAGGTATTATTAATGAGGTTTTCCTGTGTTAATTTAGACTGTGAGTGCTAGTATTACTCTAACTGGACTAATAATTTGGCCTATCAGACTGTTAAAACACTAATTTGGCTAAAAATAAAATTCCTAGCTTCATACAGATAGTGTACTCCCACCTGCCCACAACAAGTTTTGAGCAAAACAGCCTCATACCATTGTTGCAAACAATCTCTGAAATTGTTGTTACTGCCTGGGCTGGCCTTTGCTAGTAGGTGGAAGTCGGTATGGAGGCAGTGCCTAGCAAGTCCTTCTGCCCAGATTTATAATGTTCTAAAGCTGAAAACAGCTGTAAGGTATATGAACATGCACTTCAGTCATCAGAAACTGACATACTCGCATTGGTTAAGGTCATCCAAGCCTCAACATTTCTAGGAGTATATGCTAACCTTCCCAGAAAGTCTTGTTCCAGAAACGTAATCTGTTGTAACTGTTTGTGGAGTGAGACCATCACAGTATTTCTCATGTGTTCCTCTTTTCAATACCATACACCAACATGCACCTCAGCCTCCATGACACTCAGAACTGACGATATGCAACAAGGACATACCCTTAGCTTTTCCATAGTAGCTACGATCAGTGGATTCTTGCACAGATGTGTGATTTTTGTTTCTACCAGTGGAAGACAGAGATCCAATTCAATTTTGTAACAGCTCTAGAACCCATTTGCCTCTTTCAGTTTTGAGCAAAACGCATATGTTTGAACACTCATCCACGTCACACATCCTCTTTAAAATTTAGAATAATCCATGAAAGGAAAGTGGAAGGAAGAATTTAGCTCGCTGCAATTCCATGGGCTCTCCCAATGCTCTAGTCCTTTGCCTGCTAATTCAGGACAGACTCTTCAGTGCTCCCACTGCCACTTTTCATTTCTTCACTGACAAAAACATAACCAAATACTATTTTAGATCAGTTCTTCCTGTCTCTCATCTTTCTGCTGCCAAATGGTGATATCAGTCTCCTCTCCCTTCAAGTTCAGGCTCTCCAGAAGGAGATGATCACTAAATTAAAACTATACAACAAAATTCAGCTTCCTGCAATTCAACTTCAAGCATCAATTCTCCACCCTAAGTGCTCCCCAAAATGCTCTTTCCTACTGCTGTGAGACTTCTTAAGGAACCTTATAATCCTTTAAGGACTTTTTATTACATCCCTTACAGTTCCCTCCAGGCAGCTTCTGTTGATATTTATTTTCAACTGCTTCAGTGCTTTATAGTTCTCTGTTTCTCCCCTGCTTTCTGCTCCTAATCCTCTGGTCTAACCCCTTATCCTAAGTGTAAATGGGCTGTATCTCACTTGTCTGAGGGGGCACTGCACTTACTTTTCTTAAAATTGCAGGTACATGTGCAGAAACAATGAACATGTAACCTTTAGAAATATTTAGATGTAGCCTTTAGAAATATTTAGTGGAGTACTTTACTCTTGTTGGAGTGTTTCATTTCAAGCATTGTTTATAAATATTCTAAATGTTCTCTCTCTCTCTTCTTTTTTTTTCCCCAGAATAGTGACTTCTGAGGTCTATAAATAGGGCGCAGATGTAGAAGAAAACTTTTAAGTAAATATTAAACATATCATACCTTTCAGATACATGCACTAGAACCTAGGAACCCTTTTTATGGCCTCCACCCTGCTGTTGATCCTTCTACATAAAAAGTTTCACAGATGTTAAGCAAGAGGAAACACTTAAATCTTCAGTGTTAAAACGAATGTGCTTCATTGCAGATAATGTATCGTCGTGACTATCACAAGCCAGGAAAGGAAATTAAATAATGCATAGGATAGACAGCAAATTCTGATAGTCCTTCCCGATCCTAAGATTTTAAAACTTAGTATGGAATTTTTAAACAAGTTTCATACACCGTTAAGCAAAATCTAACAATTTTGCAAGATTATTTAAAAAGTTGTTCTGTCTATTCTACATGTCCTGGGGTTATTTTTTTTTAATTTATTTTTTTAAGAAACTAGGTTATCCATCAAATTTTCACCCTAAATGCAAAACATGGTTACAATAGAATGTTGCTTTGTGGTGAATTTTCAGATTTATAAGCACTTGAGGAGTCCAGAGGTCTAGCTGTAAATTTCTTTGGAATAGAAAAAGTCTATGTGCTTTGCAAAATAGCTCATATCTATTTTCCAATCTGAATCTAAACTCCATCTTAAGTTCTGCATTATTTTCTCCAACTATGTGGAGTTAGTTCCAACAAACTTCCTACATTCAAATTTTAGTCATCCTGAGTTGCTGGAAACTGTATGAAATAGGAGATGTGTTTTCTGGGTTGCTTTTTTCCTCAAATACAAAAACCGTTGTGAAACTAAAAAATACAATTTTGGATTCTCCAGTGGTAAAACTATGTTTTCCCTGTTCTCTGCCTTGCTACTTCACTTCACAAAAAGCCCCACAAATACTCTATCAAACTTTCAAGGACCAAACTGTAGTATCTTCCAAAGAAAACTGCCAAACTCAACTCCAAAACACTGAACCAAGCATACAAATGCAGTCACAGAACAATATATAGCAATGTAACATTCTTTCAAGAGTGTCATGGAGAACACAAACAGATTAAACTTAGTTGCACACAGTTGATGTGTGCATCAACTGGATGTGTAGTATTAAAAAAAAATAAAAAAACATCTCCCTCAAATGTTTCTATCTTAGCCTTGAGGTTAAATTCTCTGAATCTTAACACAGCAACTTTAGGCCCCTTGTGGTGTATAGTAACTTGCAAGAACAGACAACATCAAATACCGAATTCCTATTAAGCCAATAGGTCCCCAAAGAGGGTGTTTGCTTTCAGATTATTTCTTCCCCAAATATAGCACTTTACAAAACCCAGTTAACACAAGTATCTAGATTTTCATTTGTGAAAAAATGAAACACAATTGTCAAAACTTGAAGTAAGCACTGCTTTTCTTCCTTTGCTAGTCACGAATCTTATTTTTCTCCAACTATTGTTAGATGTGTTTCTTTGAATGTCCTCTTCCAATTAAATACTTACTCAGTTTGGTGTTTCATTTCATATGATTTTGAGAAGAAACAAACTTTGTGTCTATTGTCTATTCTGCAAATTAGCAAATTAGCTGAAAACAAGACCATTAATGATATCTGATTTGCATTAATTAGAAGTCATAAATTATTGATCACATCTATAGACTCAGTTGAAAACCTTACTTCCACAAATATTATGCACCATATACAATTGCGAGAAGGTAAAATAAACCTTTATTTTAATGTATTCTGTATTGTAACTTTGTGATAGCTATACTGCTTCTTCACTTTGTCTTTTACCATCTACACACATTTATTCTAAGGAATTAATCCAAGTTCATTTGAATAAGTACAGTTTATTGGATCTAATAGAGTTTTGTCTAAGCTGAGGTCAACTTTGGTTTGTCCACAATGAAGATCCAAAGGATTATTGCTGGGGTCTCACAACAGGGTGCAAGAGAAGGAAAAGGACAGTTTTTCTAACATTTTGTGCAGGTATATTTACTTTCTATATTAGCAATGTTCACTGATGGTTTTGTACTTAGTACCGGATTATGTAAATTTATGTGCTCCAAGCATTATATAATGGATTATTAAACCTTCTAAAATATAAATCTAATACCTTAAATGTCTTACAGTACAATCTCTCCATTATAGATCTGTATAATATTGTATTTACATTCTATCATTACTTCTCATTTTAATTATATATATTCAGCTTTAGAGAAGCTCAATTTCTTTTTTCTTCTTTCCTTCAGGATATATTTAATTAGTTTAATTCAAACTCGTGCACTTCTGGCATCATCATTAACACAGACTTAGTATAATTAGCATTTTAATGTACAATAAATAACCCTGTACAAGTCAGTTTTTTACATTACTCCTTCCTTTTTAACACAAACCTATAAACCTATTTTCCATTTGTGTCGAGCTTTTTGCCTTTTTTTTTTCCCAAGGATAACTGAGTAGACAGCAGAACACAGAAATATTAATTGAATATTATTTTACTTAACATCTCATTTTCACCTTACTGCCCTTAGTACTTCACAGTGTTTTACACTGTGTTCAATAGCAGCTATCAAAGTGGTTGATTGAGGCATTTATTTGTAGCTGAGCCACTGCAGGTCTCCTAAAGGACTTTTAGGGATTTGAGCTCTCGAATTCTAGATTTCTAGCTTACTTTTTGTAAATTTACCCAGCTTCAAAAGTATGGATTATAAAAGACTGGACAAGCAGATACCAGCAGAGATAATGAAACTGATATGGAATTTAGGAGAATAATAATATTATCAACCTTATTTTTTAATTCTATTTTTTTAATCATGATTTGCATTCAATGGAAATGCAGAAAAGGCTCAAAACCTAAGATGTTTTTGAAAATATAAGCATAGTTTTACCTCTGTTTTTCCACTTCCAAACCCACATACTGCAAATATTTAAAGTGAAAGTAATACTGCATTTTTCAGCAGCTTTATGCCCTAATCCATTGGTTTCACCAAAATCAATCTGACAAAATTAAAAACAAACCCTTTCAAATAAAATGAGAAATCGGAGCAAGTATAATTTCATCAAGTCTCTCTAAGAATAACCTTTCTAACAAGAAGAACCTGTGGAAGAGAAAAGACACGGAATTCAAACAGGATTTCTACCTTTAAAAAGCAGTCTTGATGCCAACAGACTTAAGAAAGATTAAGTTAAGATCGAATTTTACACTGAACCTCAAATCCCTTAAATCAACATTAAGTTTCACAGAGAAATTACTATGAAAATTATGCCACTTAAATAGGACAAACTAATTTTCATGTCAGAATGAGCTGTGACCTTTCAGAAGTCACTTAAGTGGGAAGTCCAATTCCCAGCAGATAAGCAATCAAGGAAAGAAAAAGAAATAAAAAGAGGTAAAGTCAGAAAGAAAGAAAGAGAGAAAGAAAAGGAGAAAGAGGGAAAGAAACCATCAGAGCTATAAATACACTGCTCATGTCTTTTCTTGAGCGAACACATTAGAATATATAGATTATCTGGGAGACACTGACAATTTATATTTTAAAAACTTAAAGCACCATTATGTGTTTCTATATGATTCTACGTTGCCTTTATTTTTTTATATGTGTATTCTTTCATGGAGGGATGAGTTGGAGGAGTTCCTTTCAGTCCAGGTTTATTTCTAGCTCTTGTATACTTTTCCTCCTCCTTCATCTTCTTGATGGTGTTTTTGTGTTTTCTGCAAATTTTTCTTTGACATGCACAATTCTGTTAATGCAGGTATAATTCAATAACATTTAAGTTCCTTGAACTTTAGAATACAGAGCTATGCCATTATGCCCCAGTAATTCACTTTGAGAAACTGCTGGCATGTAATTGCGTCATTTAATCCTTTTCTGTTAATTCTATCTGTTGATAGTTTCAGTTATGTTATATCACCAATAAGTCACTGATGTTTTTAACAGAGACTTTGTTATACATATTAGCTATGCAGAAAAATTAGCTAATGTACAGTATCCATTTGAAAGTTGAAAAACATCCAATATATGAAAATTTTATCTAAGCAGGAAATAACTTGTCTTAACTCCTTTATCTGTAATCTGGAGACACATTGGTGTTTTAAAAATATTACTGCTTTTTTAGATGCATCTACCTAGTCTGATATGTTTTCATTAGATTGATAATTTGTGAAATTACCTGTAATTCATTTCAAAATGACACATGGTTTTTGTGATTTACAAAGTTTCAATTACTGACCTACAGGAGCTGAGATGGCTACAGTTTATGTCTCTTCCTATTTTCCAGGTCATGCTTGATTAAGCTCCATTTAAAATACCAGACTTTTGGATGTTTTACATATGTGATGAAGGTCCAATTTTCTAGTAACCTGTACTGCCCTATGCACATTCTGTAACTTTGAATAAGGTAAAAAAAAACCAAAAACAAAACCAAAAAAACCCACCATAATTGTCTGAAGGAAAAAAAAAATGAAAAAAAGAAGAAGATTGTACTGCTTTCCTTTAGTCAGCAGGATGAATTATGTCAAAATGAAGTTAGGCAGGAAGGAGATGTACTGAAATAGAGTATATATTGTTCCATATTTTGTATAAACAGAAAGAGGGACCTTCAATTTACAAAGAAATACACTTATATTCTGAAAACACTTTGATCAGTCTGATTGAAAAGTATGTCTGATAACACCCAGAGCAGATGCAGTAGAATGAAAAGTATAATAAAAAGCTTGCCATACATGCATATAGGTTGGAGGCACAATAAAAACCCTAAGGTGCTGTAAATACTTCAGTGTGTAGGATAATAAAAAAGGGTTTCCACATCAATATATTAAATGTATTTTATTTTTTGTTGGACAGAGAGGAAGATAATGGTCATGAAAAAACAATATTTACAGAGTAAAATATGTGATGATAGCAATGACTGTATGAAAAAACAGTTCTAATTAATTTTTGTTTACTTTGTCTAATATACACTGACAAAGTCTCCGGTGCAATAGAACTACACACACACAAAAAAATACATGCTAACATGTTTAAGCTTTGTATTTTTTTTAAATATATTCACCACTTTCCAGAGATGACCTTTTCAAATAATTTCTGTGGATTGTGTCTACAAGAGAGTTTATTTTCTTTGGGATTATGCATTTCTACAGGGAGAAAAAAATATAAAAAAGGTGTTAGAAGAGGAAAAAGGAAAAAAGGCAGTAATTATTTGGAGTTAAAAATATTATATGTCCGGTCCTTATGATAAAACACATTTTGGGAAGGAATAAGCAAAAAGGGAATGAAATGCAGAGAATATAAAATAAGAGTTACATTTGTTCTCATCAATGCACAATTTTAGAATTTCTTAACTGTCAGATGACTGGATGTTGCAACAATGATTTTATTTTCACTTCATTGTCATTTTGTACTAAAATTTCCAAACTTCAAAAAAACCCAAACAAAAACAAACAAACAAATTAAAAACCCTAAGAAAGTGTGTTAGAAGTTTAGGTGTAAAAAAATATGTTTATGATCTTTTCTGCAAAGTTATTTCTTGTTAACTGTTTTGATGATTGTTGTAAAGATCCTATCAATAGCTGAACTAAACAAGTTTTTGTAAGAATGATAAATAAGTAATTCTATATTTTGAAAGTAGACTCATTATTTATTTGTGTATTAAATAATAAATATGTTATCTGAAAAGTCCAAAGTACAGGTTTGAATAAAGAATTTGAACATTTTGTTAGACCCTGTTTCTTCAATGGTTACTAAAAATAATCTCCATTCATTAAAAAAAAAATATGTTTAATCTGTTTAAGGGGAAAAGTATAACTCTCAGAAAGGCTGAAAATACGATGGTCCTAATTCCCTTGCTATTCTATTCACTAATTGCTAAAAGCAAAATAAATAACATAACCTGAAGAAGGAACCAGAAGCTGGTATTCCTTCACCATTATACCTCAACTTTCAGGGTCGGGTTTCCTTTGCTTATTTTCTTTTCCTAGCTTCATGAGTCTCCCGCTTTTGACTGCACTATGGTCCAACCCTAGTGGAAGGAAGTGGTCCCAGGCAGTGCTCTACAGAGGCTTAAGTAGGTCTAATATTCAAGTCTCCCACTTTTGTAGCATGAGCTATAAATCAGAAGCTATCAATCAAAAGCAATGGCATAGTTTTTACTTTTACTTGACTGTCCTCTTGCTTGAATGACATTAGCTTTGAATATGCCTAAAACGCACAGAATTTGAGAGGTGTAGTTGGCTTAGCACCGATTTTGAATTTCAGCAGATGGAATTATCTTTCCCATATAAGAAATAAATGAAGGAAAAGCAAATAATATGTTAGAGCAAATCAAACACTTACTTATATTGTAAACATCTGTTTTCTTTAATTCTGAAGGGTTGGCATCTTGAACCACAGTTTAACAAACAATTTGCAATAGAAAAAACAAATGTTGTTATTAAAAAGAAAGAAAGACACAAAAAAACCACACAACAAACTCTCTGCTCTCTTACCATTCCTAGGTGCTTTTTCCCTTTTCTGTCCTGCCCCTTTGTGTCACCACAAGTTTCTGTGGACCCACATGACTTAAAGTAGCCCATGGAAAAGAAAAGCTTGATTTTAAGATGGATCACCTTCCTCATCCATTTCTTTATGCAGCTGCCCAGCAGCAGCCTACACCAGCATAGTGATAGGACAAACATGGATTCTCTGCAGCAGCACTAGTTTAAAGCATCTGTGAACCTCAACAAGTACTGGGGCTATCAAAAAGAAGAGAAAGGTATCCTGGTTTTACCTTAAACAGAACCAATTTAACTTCTCAGCTAAACCTCTTCTAATTCTGAAATTAGTGGCATATTTTTCAGACAGTGTCTGCTTCTATCAGCAATAAAGTCTGGTGTTTATAGTTAATACAAAGAAATAGCATGCAGAAAGACTCCTACTTATATTTATTCGCATAACAACCAAGGTCAGCTAGCTTTGTTATGCAGCAAGTTGGGGGGTTGGAAGGAAAAAAGTGTAAAGGGGTCACACCTGTGGGGAGGGGCAGACAGGACAGGTGATCAAAACTGACCAACAGGGTATTCCATCCCATCTGCATCATGCTCAGTATAAAAGCTGAGGGATCAAAGGGTCAGCCTTTTTTTTCAATGGCTTGTGTCTCAGGAGGACTCTGTGTGTTCATCTGCCCCTGCCCTATGTATTCCTGAATCCAGATCTGGAATCCAGTTCCCATTTGTTGCTGAGTCTAGTCTGGGACTTTTCCGGTGCCTGCCAGTGATGTGGTTGTTGTCCTGGGAGCTTGATATGGGTTGTATATGTTTCATTATTTTCTTATTAATATTATTATATTTTTTATTATTTTATTATTAATATTTCATTAAAGTAGTTTAGGGTTTTTTTTCAACTTGTAACTCTCTCTCATTTTCTTTTCTCTCCTCTGAAGGGAGAGTCTGTAATATATAGTAACAGCGCTGTTAGATAAAAATCATATTGACACTGTAATAACCCGTAGTGGTCTGACTGCATTGCTGTGATATGGACCTTCTTAGTGAGCTGGAAAAGGCAGAACTACATTCAGTACTTCATTGTAAATGTGCAACCATACAACTACAGTTGTAATATGCAGGCAACAGTTGTGGTAGGTGCCAGATTGTCAGTTTTGGATAATCTTCAGTAAGGATGACTAAGGCTCACATCTGTAAAAGAAACTACTGATTGCCACACTGAAAGCATGGCAACTCCTATAATGTTGAAAACCTGATCTCTAGAAAAATCCACAATGCTGAGGTAAGCACTGGACTATGTGTAGGTTATCTGATGGGGATTAAGTGTCACAATAAACAAGCCACAAAAGCCAGCATTCTGAGTGAATGAACCTATGCTACTCAATAAAGGGAACTGTGTAGCTTAAATGCGACAGACAGGAAAAGATTAATTTTTCTGGTAGTCATGTTCACTTAGGGTATCCCTTCTTCCCTTCATATAAAGATCAGAGAATCCTCTTGTGAACTTTTCACATTAGAAATGTGAAGCGCTTCCAGTTTTTGCTAGGGTCTTGTGCAAAATACAGCACCCCTGAACTTTCTGGTATACACTAGTTTTTAATGGAATTGTGGCATGAACAAGCTGAGTGAATCAGATTACAGACTACTCTCCTCCCTTACAGTCTTCCTCCTTTTTTTCCCCTCCTAACAAAGCCTTCCCTCTACAATTGCAACTTAGTGTTGAAAACACAAAGATTGGACAGTTGAAAAGTTCTTGTTAATAATCAACACATATATATATATATGTGTGTGTGTATACATGTATATATATCTGTATACACACATACACACTTGTATCTCTAACTCTCCCTGCGAAAAAAAAAAAAAAAGGAGCAGGGAGTAACCCCTTGTCTTAAAGTACAGCATTAAGAAAAGAAGTTGTACTGCGCTTTCTCCTTTTTATCACCTCCTCAATCCCATCTTCTTTGACAAATCAATTGCTGAATACACACCAAGTATTTTTATTCCTCCCTCTTCACCACTCCTACTACCCAAGGGGATTATAGAAATCCACCTATCCAGTACAGATTCCCTGTCCAACAGATTATAAACTCTTATAACAAGGTATCATTACTCCTGTCCTAATTCGCTTTGCATAAAGGAGTTAATGGTTCATTGAACCAGAAAGGACAAACAGACTACAAAAGAGATCATACCAATCACTTAGAAAAGAGACCTTGGTTGCAGTTTCAATTTCAAAGACCTTCATAAAACTTCAGTGAATATCAAGTACAGAAACAGTCCTTAATGAAATGTCTACAGGAGACTCTAGTGGTGGGAACTGTAACAGCATTTTAAAATAGAAGGGTTAATAATATTAATTATCAGTATTATTAGTTAAAACACTAATTTCTGTGCTTTTCATTTTGTTCCTATTTTAAAGTACCACAAAGCCCAGAGAAAAACTTGATTTATTTATTCTTAGTTCTAATCTTGAAAAATATTACTTAGTTTTGTGGCTGGGTTTTTTTTGCATAAGATTTGTGAGAAATTTAAAATGTCTGTTGTCCAGAATATAACAAGCTTTAAAAAAAATCCAAAAAAACCAACAAAAAAACCCCAAACACATGCAATTGTAATTTATTAATTTTGTACAGGTTGAAATAGTCCCTAGTAAGAAGGCATGTTAAAATTGTTATGATTTGTTTCTTGAGTAAGATGAGCAAAAGTGACAGGTGAAGGACTGCAACTTTAGAGTTGCTAACTTTAGAAAACTAATTCTTAAAATTCAGATTTACAGAAATCTCAAGCAAAGAGAAAACTTATTTAAGGACACCTAAGAGTGCAAAATCTACAGGAAGAGGGTTCAGCCCACACTCACCGTATGAAAAATCACCTGTATATTTTTAAGTAGCCCCACTTATGAATAAAAACCTGTTGCCTTTTACAGTCATGATAGTTTATTTTTGGAGCTTGGCAGTATTTTACATCTTTGGTGTTTACACTGATTCTTCAGATCATAGCACAGCAATAATCAATAACAGGTGTGGGCCTCCAACTTTAAAAATTCTATGTGATGTCTATAGTAGAATTACCAGTGAAATCTACATTTACCTGAAGATTTAATATCACTGCATGAAAATCCATCCGGTCACAGAAAAATTAAATGTCTATAAACTTTTTATGTAATAGATAATAAAGTTAGTCATTATGTTGGCATGCAAAGATGTTTAAGATTTTTATATGGGTGGATTATAAAGAAACTAAAGCTGAATTTTTTAACTGTCACACTGCTATATCATAACTGTATATGTATATCTTTGTAAAGAGAAAGAGAAAGAGCTTACAGCCGATGTTTTAATCCTTTTTTAAACGCCTTTGCATTTATGTTCAGTCTCGTGACTCCCTTAATGATCCAATTTTTAGTGTCAGAAAATTACATCTGCCCCTTTTCTTTTTTTAAGTCAGCTGATACAAAAATAATAATAAGAAAATGGAATTCCCAGGTTGTTCTGGTCAGTATAGAAAGCAGAAGAATATTTTCAGTATGAAATCTTCTTAACTGGATTGTTTGACATTATTTACCCCCCATATGGAGGCACTTCAGAATATTCATGATAGCTTGTGAAGATCAGGTCCCAGATAATTTTTTCAGGTGAACATCAGTGAATAACAACCATTTCCATTGTTTAAATAAATACTTTTCTTGGAAAGAAGATAAGCCAACCTTTCAGAAAAATAAAATCATTATTCATATTCATAAAAAAGCTTACACTGAATTTTGAAAACTTCTATAAATACACATTTGCTTTTAAAAGTCTCTTGAATATAGTGAAAACCAATCTAGTACTGTATCCCATAAATATTGTCTTCATATTGTAGTGTGATCTCAGCAGCAAAGATCTGTTTTCAACAGTGTCACCCGATTGAGTAAAAACAGAAACAGTGAATGCTTCCTTTTTTTAATGCAATTTTTCTGCATTCTGCAAATTCTAACCTTCATTTACAAATGTCTAAGTAATTTTTCCATCAGACACTCACCAAGATGTGAAGTCATATAGTCTATTGCTCTTCTAATTCAACCCATTTCCACTCTAATTGTTATAGATGAGGTTTTACTGCTTGATATTCTAATTACTAATGTTATAGAGAACATAAAATTGGATGCTTTAAAAAGCTAAAACATTTTTAATGTATTTTATTTTGTTGAATTAAAGTAGGAAAACCAACATCAGTACTGTACATGATATTAATTAGGCCAGCCTACGTATTTGCAGTTAATCTAGTTACTAGTGTGATTCCCTTCTAGTGAATTCTACAACTGCTAATGCTGAATTTCACGATAAATAGATCAGTTAATGAAAAGACTAAATTTAAGAGCTGTGGAAAACAAACTGGGAAAAGAACAATAAAAGATCTAACATATCCTTGAATTCTCACTGAACACTTCCACTGTTTATAGTAGGCTTATTCACTGTTGTTACATATTGCCAAATAATATACTGAGAAATTGGAAAATATTAAAAAAAATCATGACAAAAAAAGATATGAAAGTTTAAGGATGTAAATTAAATACTGAGAAAGACAAGAAAAGATTTTCGTCATTTTGGTCCTGAGTGGATGAGCTATCATTAATTTCAGACCTCATAAGGAATGGGTTCTTGATCTCATGAAAGCAACCTTAGCATGCAATAATCTGTTCAAGAATCCATTGTTAAACAATGATTGTTTGGGAACATCTGCAAAGAACTAAGCAGTCCCCCAACCTCTCTTCCTAAATTTTTTATGAAGATTCTTGTCTGTGCAGAGACATAAACTCTGAAGCAAGGCATTGGAAGAAATAAGGTTGAATTACAGCCTGCTTCTGAGCAATTTAGGCGTCTGCATTTGTGAGGGCTGGGTAGCATGTAGTAGATACATATTGGTTGAAAAATGAGATAACAGACAGTAAAAAGAGAAAAGACAAACAATTAAAAAAAATCAACTTATAAGAGTTTAAGGGTTTTTTAGTAGACTCTTAGTATTCAAAGTACTATGTATATCTTCAGTCAGAAAAAATGTATGTATTAAAGAAGATGATTTAGCAACTTCACCATAGTTTACCAAAATCTACCATATTTGTGGCTATATTGCTAAAACTCCTTTAAGACTACTAATATTAAAACCAGTTTGTCAGATAACCTGATATTCATTCTTTTCCAAGGTGTCTGTAGATCCTTGAGCTTTTATACATGTACTCTAGCTCTTAAACATCAGATTCAACAGATGCATCAGACATAATAGAAACTATAATACTCCAATACATCTCAAAATTAACAAAATTAAAAGAAGTCCTAAGGAATTAAGTGAAGGGGTTTAGATATACCTGATTACTTAATTTTGTGTCATCTCAGACAAGTATTTGAAAGCTATTGATGCATAAATATTTAAATACATAGATAATAGTATTTTACCACTTCTCTTTCGAAGACTTAAAATATGGATGAACTGGCTCCCTGACTTCTCTGATATTCAACTTTGAATTTAAGAATTTAAAATATATACTGAAATAATACTTTGTTTTCACATTCAGAGGGTTTGTTTTCAGGATGTGTGGAGTTAAGAAATAGTTTGGTTTGTGTACCTATTAGGTGTCCTTTCATATGTTGGCTTTTTTCGAGAGATGCTTCACATGTCTTAGAGTTAACAGAAAACTGGTTCATTGTATAAGGACAGGCTATCAGATGTGGATAACAGGGAGTTCATTTCATGGCATTTATCAATGTCAAATATCCTTCTGAAGTTAGGATAAAGTATGTAATATTCTTTTTATTGTTACTTATTATTACAAAGCTGGACACTTATGCATTATCTTTACTCCAGTGTAAAAGCTGAGCCCCTGGGCATTTTAGTTACAGGCATTTTTGGTTGCAGCATTCTGTATTCCAATAATATACAATTTCAGTGTAATTTATTATAATTACTCTCAGGAAATAATGGTCATCTCAAATACTCATAAAAACATCTCTGTTTTAATCATAATACAAATAAGAACACTAGAAGATAACAAAAAGGAGCAATATATAAGTAACTTTCTGAATAGTAAAACCTGAGTTTGTTATGAATTCTATTCATAATTGCCCTATCTCAGACTTAAACTGACACCATGAAGGTAAATAACTCCCAGAAAGTCAGGGTTGTGTACTTTTTAATCCCCTGCTTCCATGTGTATTAAATCACACTTGTATTTGCTTCTCCTTTCATTCCTACACATAATATATTTTTAATAATGGCTTGCTAATATTTTGTTTCTATGCTTAGAACAAACCTTTGTACATAAAATAGCTATTTATCATGGAGAGAATGCTGCATTATTACAAAACAGCTTCATGCTCTTTCTTTCTCTATGGCATGGCCCCAGATATGATTTAGCAAGACAAGGGCACAAATGTGGTGCTTTTTTTTAGACACCAGATAGGATTTCCTCAAATACTGACCTATTGAACAAGGCGAAGGGGGAATAAGTTCACTACTGCATGGAAAAATACCCAGTCACTGTGTACCAAACTATCAAACTATTCAAAGGTTTCTGTGTGGGATATGTTCACAAGGTAATCTTAAAGCAACTTGGATAGGAAGAGTAATTCACTCCATTCAAACATGTTGCTCAATACCTGCAGGCAAAGTTTCACATTGCAATGGGGAATATTACTTCAGCAGAATACAATGACGGTGGATTTCATATGCGCTTTCTCCAAGCCTGTTTATAGCCACTGAAGAAAAAGCTGGATCTACTATATAAATGCACATAGATCCACAAATATAGGAAGTGTTCAGGACAAAGTCTTCTATATTATACTGAGGTATACTTTTAAAGTATCTCATCTGTAGTAAACTTGGTAAAAACTTCAAATTAAACCAGGAAATGCTTCCAGACTGATTCAGATTCAAGTAAAGTTTAAAGGCGACACACGGGACTAAGATAATAAAGGAAGTAATTAATATAAAATAATGCATTTTAGCAAATAACAAATACAAATTTGGACTTGCTCCTTATTACCTTTGCCTTTATAGTACAGAGGATCCTATTGAAAGCAAGATTCCCAACTATTACTTAATAATGCATCGTCTCTAGTTGCATGACAGTAAGAATTAGAGCTTAAATGAGGGGAAAAAAGAAGTGTTAAGTTTTCCCCACAGTTATAACTTTTTTCTTTCTCATACATTTTAAGTCATCGCTGAATACAAGTCAAATGATGAATTAGAGCATTTAATTTTTATTAAAAGAAGTCACATGATAGGCTTCTACTGGAAAAAGTAGATGGAATTCTCTGTGGAGAATGACTCTATTCTTCCATCCCAATACCCTCATAGGAAGAGGGGTAGTTAAAAAATTTAATGTACTTAAGCAGCAGAGAACTGTATTTATACCCCCTTCATCACTTTATCCAGTCTTTATCACTTTAATAAGAGAAGTAGCCACACTGCAAGATACTCTTTCCTGTAAGGACAGGCTCTCCTATGAGGACATTGCTCCTATGAGGAAAGGCTGAGAGAGTTGTGTTTGTTCAGCCTGGAGAAGGCTCTAGGGAGACCTTATTGCAGTCTTTCAGTACTTAAAGGGGACTTATGAGAAAGATGGGGACAAACTATTTAGCAAGGCCTGTAGAAATAGGACAAGGGGTAATGGTTTTAAACTAAAGGAGGGTAGATTCAGACTAGATACGAGGAGGAAAAAGTTTACGAGGGTGGTGAAACACTGGAATAGGTTGCCCAGAGAGGTGGTAGATGCCCCATCCCTGGAAACATTCAAGGTCAGGTTGGATGGAGCACTGAGAAATCTGATCTAGTTGAAGATGTCCCTGCTCTTTACAGTGGACTGTTGGACTAGGTGACCTTTAAAGCTCCCTTCCAACTCACCACCATTCTATGATTCTAGACTATCACAGAATTGGTTGGAAAGGCGGGATTTTTCACATGGAACATAAAATTAATGAACATTCATAAATAGGCAAGTGTCTTTGGTACGTGCATTAGTGAGATACTTCTTTTCTTGGGAAGCTGGAGGCACTCAGCCTTTAGCATTATGTTTCTTTTGAGGTGTGCACCAATAGTCAATGTTCCTGCTCTCCTCCATCATGGCTTATTGACAATTTACCCATCTCTCCACACACCACCCTCTCTACGTCTCTGCAGTAGGATTCATTACCTACTAAATCTCTGCTCCTCTTTCTGTAGGCCATTAACTCCAAGCAGCATGCTCCAGTTGGCAATTTATTCCTTCCTAATTACTTCAGTCTGGACAAGAATGAAAACACACTCCTTCTTGGTGAGACAGAGCTGCAGGATCTTTATCTCTTTAGAATATGTTCTAAAATCTGTTCCAGAACTGTAAATCCTCACTTTGGTGACTTTCATCATCAGTAATTTGAAGGCCTAAAGAACTCATACATTTCTTTGCTTGAATCTTGATGACAGATGAACCTCTCTTTGATGGGCAGATCACAAGATATGCAGAAAACATTAATCAGTTCCACTTAATTTTAACCTGAATCATGTAAGTTTAATTACCGGTATAACAACTGAGTATGGGAGCAGAAGTATGATTTATAATGTCAGGAAAGAAGTCTAGTCAATTTAAGAGAGTAAATTTAATGTTATCCCATAAATTAATAGAATCGTCTAGGTTGGAAGGAACCTTTAAGATCATGGAGTCCAGTGTTAGTTTTATTTTGTAGAAGTTACAGCTATTTCAGTAAAGCATTTGATACTATTTCCCACAGCCTTCTCCTGGACAGACTAACAAGATACGGACTGGATTGATGGTCTGTGAGATGAGCAGGAAATTAGCTAACAGGTTGCATTCAGAGAGTGGTGATCAATGTTTTTTACTCAGGCTGGCAGCCTGTCACAAGTGCGGTCCCTCAGGGATCAATACGGGGCTCCCCAATATTCAACATCGTAAACGATATGTATGATGGGATTGAAAGCACTCTCAACAACTTTGCATATGACATTAAGCTGAGTGGTGAGGTGGACATTTCAGAAGGGAGAGTTATCTTATTGAAAGACCTGGGCAGGCTGGGAGAGTAGGCTAGCAAGAACAGTATGAAGTTTAATGAAGACAAGTGAGAAGTCTGCACCTGGAATGACATAACCAAATAGCCCAGAATGCCCAGAACAGTCTAGAATCCGTGTGGGTGGAGATCAGACTTGCTGAAACGGACCTGGGGATCTTGGTAGACAACAAGCTGAAGACAAGTCAGCAGCATGCTGCCGCAGCAAAAAAGGCAAATTGGATCCTGGGCTGCATCCACAGGGGCATTACTAACAGAGATAAAGACATGATCTTCTGACCCTAATCAGCACTTGACAGGTTACACCTGGAGTACTGTATCCAGTTCTGGTACCCACAATCCAAAATAGGCAAGGACAGACTGGAGAGGGACCAAAGGAGGGCCATGAAGATGATTAAAGGTCTGGAGAATGTGACCTGCGTGGAAAGACTGAAGGCATTAAGTCTTTTCTCCCTGGAAAAGAGAAGGCTTGGTGGGACCTCATCATGGCATTCCAGTTCTTAAAGGGTGGTTTCAAAGAGGATGGAGGCTCTCTCTTTTTGCAAGGAACCACATGGGGAAGACAAGGGGTAACGGGTAAAAGTTGCACCGGGGGAGGTTTCATCTTAATATAAGAAAGAATTTTTTTTACAGTGAGAACAATCATTCACTGGAACAATCTCCACAAGGATGTGGTAAACTCTTCATCACTGGAGGTTTTCAAGGTGTGACTGGACAGGTTGCTAGATAATCTCACCTAGGCTCTGTTTCCCATGAAAGGTTGGACCAGAGGATCTTTCAATGTCTATTCTAACCTGGGCTGTTATATGATTCTATGATATTATGTGCAGAATTAGGAGTGCCTGAAAACATATGTAATTTGTCACAGTATCAGTAAATAAGAACTGATTGCTCGATCATACAAGGATAATATTTTTCTTAAGAGGACAGCTAAGAACTTAAATATCAACCTATTGTTGACAAAAATGCTTACTCTCCAGCAGCTATGCCTTTCCTATTTATAATTATGACATGACAGTCTTAGAGTATAGCATAGTTATGCTACCTGACATTTATACACTGGGTTATTGTAATTCATTAATAAGATATTTAATTTTCTCTCTTCTCCCAAACATATTCCTGTTTCCCTTTCTGTCTAGGGCCTAATAAAAAAATTATTTTATCTGAACCAGCCACTTGAGTGTAAGTATTAAGTAGGTATTGAGCAGATACTCTAGGTTAAGACATAATTCTCATTGTTTTCTCTTTTAATTGGATATCCAGATTACATTTTCTGACCTTGAGGCAGTGACCAAACCTTGAACTTTGCAAACCCACTAGTGTTTTGCAGTCTCTTGAGCAGTAAATTCTTTTGACTTCCCATTGACTTTTTTCCTTTCTTCAAAGCAAACTGCAAGGATTGTCTTCACAACTTCTGGATACTGCACAAAACTGTATTTTGATTTAAAATGCACTTGAGGAGGAGGTTTCAACCTTGTGACTCAACATTCCTTTTAAAATAATACTTATCTTATTTATACTTCCATATTATCAGATGCAGGTTGTATTTTGTGCAACCCTCAAGTCTTCATAGAAAATCACTCCCTTACTTCTATTTCCTCAAAAAAATCCCAAACTATTTAGAAATCTGTATATCTGGCATGCATGAAAGATTGTAGAAACCTGGCATATAAAAATAAAAAGCACTGTTTCTCATTCAATTTGTTTCAACCGAACACAATGAAATATGCTACAATACTGAAAACTCCCTTCACAGAAAAAAGCATCACAGACAGCAATACAGGAAAAAAATCCTCTTACCAATATGTAGGTACATTTCTTTTTTACTTTACATATTTACATTTATTGTCTAGGGGAGGTTCTAAAGCAATGACATTTTCAATCATAAGCAACCTCAGGCAAACTGAATAAAATGAGTAGTACAGAAACAAGTCACCTTAGGCTAACTCTACACTAGACAAATTGTAATAGTGTGATGTCAACAGTCAATTACATAATTGAGTCAGAAATTAGTGATTAAAACATAAAGGAAGAAATGTAAACAATATTTTGAAATGAACTTATGAGGTTTAGCATCATACAGACTTCACAATATTAATGAACTATACTCCACTTTTGCAAAAAAATATATATGTATGTGCCACAGAAGTGTAAGACCAACAAAAGATGTTAAAAAAAATCAGGTTTTAATGGTGTCACAAGAAAGATAGGATGGTAAGAATTAATAGGGATCTTATACTATAAACACTTTGGCAGACATAACTTTTTACAAGTTCAGGATGTCAGTTGGGAATATTACTACACTTTGCGTATTGACTCAAAGTTTAGAATGACGGTTCAAAATGCACAAACCACTCACCTAAAAGGTGAGGCCACTCAGTCCCTGGGGAAATTACTTTGAGGCCGATGTCTCAACCCAAACGGATGGCTTCTGATCACAGACCTGCTGCTCTGAGGAGAACCACTCAAAGAGAGGTCTGAACTGTGGTCATCTATTGGTCATGGTCACGTAGCTTTCATTGGTCAAGGGATCTTTGAGGTTGGCACATTGGCTGAGGTGGTCTCTAGGGCTCAGGTACCTGGGGCACGTGTCTGGGGGTTGTTTGCATAAATGACCAGCAGCTCATGAGCTTCCTGCCAAACGAACGACCACGCCCTTGTACCACCACTCCTGCCACAGTATGCACCTTCTCAACATGTGAATAATCCCAATTGAGTTACTTTGGGGTTTAGAGAACTAGAGTTTGACCATGGACCCCCCTCTTTTGTATTACTTTTGTGAAATCTTCCAGCTAGCCAATGTCACAGATTTGCTGAGCATCTTTGAAAAACAGTAATTGCTTACTTGACTTTACTTGCTCACATTTTCTTTCCAGGTATAGAAAAGCAACTGTCTACATTTTCTATGTCAAAATAGAAGTGCATTTTTAAGGAACTATAATGGATCATAATTTTCTTTGAGAAATAAATTTTTACCTTCTTGATAATTTGTGCCAATTTTCAGTCTGTTTTACAGACTGTATTACAGACTATTTCAAGTCTGTAATTAGCAAACATTAAGCAGGGACTGAATTTCTGTAAGCAAGCTCTCCTTTTCTCAAAAAAGCAAACAAATGAGCAAGCAAACAAATTTGTGTGTGATATGAGCAGATCAAATTACAATAGTTTTTGTAAAAGTTGATTTAGGACTAGAATGGTTAACCTGGATGAATTCTTCATGCAAAGCATGATCAGAGACATAAGTATACAATTTATTTCCAGTTTTTTGGGGGGGCGGGGTTCTTAATTCACAGAATACCAGGTAAAGTAATGAGTGCTTCATTTAAGAAAGAAAGTGACTGTAACTGAAGCTAATGAAGTATTGCAGTTCTAATTGCACTTCTATTTCAAACCATATGATAATCTGAATGAACAGCTCTATAAAGACAAATCCTTAGAGTTTATCTCAATGAGTCTGTAATACCATTTAATGTCAATAACTTCCATTTCTGATTCTGTTATAGCAAATAAAAACAGAAAATGAGCAGTGATTAAACTTTAATAGTCAGAAGCCAACAACATACTTTTCTTTTAGCTAAATATTTGTTACATTTTTCACTTTCCATGTCACACTTATTCCCGTGTCTTTTTCCTTTTTTATTCTTCCTATTTTCTTTAACCTTTTCTCCCAAAGCAAGACTCTCATCTGATCTTCCTTTTCTTTTTTCCCCTGTGATTTTCAGATTATATCGATGTTTTTAATATTACACTTTCTCCTTTTTTCTTGTTAAAAGTTATAATTGGATCAACATTTGCATCTAAGAGATAACAAAATAATGAAAAAATTATCCTGAGAAAGTTTGCAAGGAATGATAACATAGTCTCTCATTTGCTTCCATTAGAGAAAACTTCTTCAGAGTTCTTTAGAACAGAGTTAAATAGATGAAAAGGTAGCATGTTTCTGTGATAGGGTTTAGCCATAAAGATTATTTCACATCTTGTATTTACATACTGACAGACAGACCTTATAGAAATCCCATGTGACAAGGAGGCAGATATCCCATTTTCCAAAATTCTGCTTTGCATTAGTCACTCACTACTTCTGAGAACACCAAGGCCTAATTAGTCTTCCTTAATTTTACATCTGCCAATGCATCGTGTACAACTGGATTCATCCAAGGGGCAAGTCATCCTTCTTCTCTCTCCTGTCCCTTTCAGTACTTAAAAATATTGTTACAAGTCACTGAACATAGCAGTATAGGACATGCTGGTCCTGGGAACTGCACTAGAATTTTTAAGTCTCAGTAAGCATATTTCTCAAAAGCCATTGCATGTACACTTCTTCACATGGTTTAGGGGAATTTATTTTTTTTTAATGACACTTCACAGTTATTCATAATTGTTTTAAACTGCTTTCAAATTCATGTATAAAAACATCAGTTTGATGTATAAAAACATCCTAAAACATACAAAAAACCAATTGCAACTGGAAGTTACACACATATATTATAAAAATTTGGGAAGTTAAAGCCCATTTGACACCAGTTTAGAATTTATTTCAGTCACTGACATGTTTCCAGTATTGCTTCCACTAGTCAATATTACTTAACAGTGAACCATAGCATCATAAAATGTTGTTTAGAAGGGATCTCTGTGGTCATCTAGCTCAATATCATATGCATGAAATGCATATGAGAAGATGACTAGATAGGTCATCTTTGCATTTTTCTAGCCAAGTCCTGAAAACGTCGAAGAGTGGAGGAGCCATGACTTCTGTGGACAACCTATTCAGCGCTACACTGCCCTTCTGGTGACAAGCTTTTATCTGTCTTGAAGTTTCAAAGTCACAGCTCATGGCCCCTGCCCCCCTCATTACATCTGAGAATGTTGCTACTGAGAAGAGTTTGGCTCCATCATCTTTGCAATTCTCCCTCAAAGGACTGTAAGGGTTTTTTTCAGAGGAAACAAGTCCAGATCCTATTACTTCTTCTCAAGGTTGGTGTGTTCTAGGCCCCTGACCATCCTGTAGCCATTAGGCAGACTCTCTTGAACAAGATATTCCCAATTGTATGCAGCATCCCCAGTGCAGCCTCACCAGCGCTGCACAGAGTGGGGAGAATAACTTCCCTCAAATTCTGTACTGTTGGAACTGCAGCATCAGTTATGAGCTATGTATATAGAATAAAGAATTTGTAGCAAATTCTATAGAAATATAGAATTTGTAACAAATATTTGCAGTAACTCTGATATAGAAAAAATAAAATTAGACTGAATGAGAAGAAAGATAGTTGAAGCAGAAACCAGGTCCTCTTCAGGAGGTGTTGCTTTGGTCCAATGAGGAATTGTGACTTAAAGACTTACATACTAGGTAGGGTTATCCACTGAGGAAACCGTTGTACATGCCATGAATACTACGTAACTAAGAAGACACGACTAAAACCCAGATTCAGATGTATGACTTCAGCAGCAAACACTAACATTACCATAAAGATCAAGAGAAAAAGGTTCCATTCAGCTTTTTATTAAATTCTTCTTAGTTTGTTTTTTTTATGTTTTATAATGAATTCATAGTGAACCACTATCTATAAACACTAATTTCACTGTTAAAATAGGAAGAAAATCAAACATATTTGCCACATGACGATGATCACTTACAAGAAGTAAGAATCATAAAATGAATGCAACTTCAATTGTAGAAGTAGTCATCTTCTGATTTATTTTTTTTTCATACATTAGCTAAAATCTATCTAGAGTGTGCATCAAATCCAACCAAAGGAGCAACAACAAATGCCTGGAAGAATCATTATCTTCTCAAAATGAGTGGTAGAAACTCAGTTTCAAAAGAAAACAAAGTATCCTTTTTACTCAGGTCTGTCTTTTCTCTCCTGCTACATGAATTCCTCAATATAGTTTGTTGTTATTTTAAACTAATATTTTCATTTAGTACCTCTTTGCTACATATAAGCAATAGTTATAAATTAGTATAACTTCCATTCACTATACTTAAATTTAGTAATAAATGTTACCCCTAAAGAGACCAGAAAAGCAAGGCTTCCTGAAGTTACAATTGCATGATTCCCTGAACAAGAGGATGGATAGGATATGACAATGGAAAACTAATACATTAATGAAGTTATTAACTAATTATGTTTCACACTAAAATGATCTAAAAGAGAAGTAAGAAAAATGTATTAGCTGTGGCAGTTTTACTTCAGAATATTAAAAACCATTTTCAAAAACATTCTCTCCAGGTTTTGGAAAAACTTTTAGGCACTCCAGTTTCTGTCTTAATTCAACTGATCCTCTTCACAAAAAGAAGAAAATAAAGCAAGCAAGTAAATTCAAACCAGTAGTACCATAAGAATGATAAAAGTAGAGTGAACATTGTAGGCAGTAGCAGTACATTGTAAAAGTGTAATTTCCCATAGTCATGTTGTTTTCTCTGTATGTAAAAGTAAGGGGTATGTATGGGAAAGGAAGGTAATTGTGTTCGTTGGTACTAATGTAACGTATTGAACAGAGGTATCTTACTCATCCATGTTGTCTCTTTCATGTTTTTTTTTTTTTCTATTTGTTTAGGTGCCTAATGTTGATAGACATTATTATATGTTTTCTTGCAGCTGACAAAAGGCCCTTCTAAATTTTGTGAGTGGTGGTGAAGGTCAGCTTGAATTCTTGAAGTTATGCTTTGAAAGTTTCTATTAGTCATCATATTTGAAAAATTGTACTTTAATTGGAAGTTGTGTTCGTGTATTTTGTGAAGTTACAGTAACACTCATTTGAATTTCAGAATATTGTAAGGATGTGCATAGCGATCTAGAAAATCAATCTTTGCCTTTTAGGCACACAGTTAAGAAAATGTACTATCAAAAGTTAGGAACTCATCTTCATTATTGTGTGTTATCAGAAGACAAACGTATGGTTGTCTTTATCTCAATCATTTCTATGCACATAAATAATACGTTGTCATCTTTATCTTATTTAAGCATTCTTGACAGTTGGCAGCCTTCATTGCAATATATTACAGAGTAAATTATACAGGCTAGGTATTAATTTGCATCATGAATGGAATTCAGTCTCTAACTCTTGAGCACAGAAGTGTGTCCCATAGGAAACTGGTGTTGGAGTGGCAGCTTCTGGGTTGGTGGCTGGTTTAGAGAATGCAAAGAAAATGCATATAAACAATATGCATTTCCATGAGTTTGTGTTGTGTATTCTTAGATAGAAAAATTTTTGCTTCAAAATGAAACTTTTTTTGTTGTAGTTATTTATTTTGTTAATACTATACTGTATCCAAACTTGATTCTCAGAGTTACAGAATCAGATAATGGTTGTTGGAAGGGACCTTTGGAGGTCATCTGGTCCAACCTCCCTGCTAAAGCATGGCCACCTACAGTCAGTTTCTCAGGATCGTGTTCAGACAGCTTTTGAATATCACCAAGGATGGAGACCACAAACTCTCTGGGCAACTTGTTCCAGTGCTCAGTCACCCTCACAGTAAAAAAGTGTTTCCTGATGTTGAGATGGAGTCTCCTGAGTTTCATTTTGTGCCCGTTGCCTCTTGTCCTGTCACTGGGCATCACTGAAAAGAGCCTGGCTCCATCCTTTTTGGTTATTTCAAGTATTTATACACATTAATAAGATCCCCCTGAGCCTTCTCTTGTCTGAGCTAAACAATCCCAGATGTCTCAGCATTTCTGCATATGTTTTAGTCCCTTGTTCACGCTTGTAGCCCTTCATTGGACTCTCTCCAGTATGTTTGTCTCTCTTGCACTGAGAAGCCCAGAACTGGAGACTCTAATTTTGCTCTAAAAACATGCATCTTCTGAGAGATATTTTTTCCCTTTTGGAATACTGCATCCAGACACATCTAAAGCCCTTTGTACTTCTAGTCCAAAGTCACAAAAAACATTGCTATCTGAAAAAAATTACTGGAGACTTTCATGCTTTAATTTATGTACACATATAATATTAATAATTAGTTTATAGGTCTTTTAATCTATCTGAATTTTGTCAAATCAAAATGGAAGCTGCTCACGTGATTTCCCATCACAAATGACAATCTCACAGCTATGTTCCAACTCCACCTTCATTTCAATCCTTCTACTGCAGGATATTGATTTTATGATCATTTAATTCAACCTTTTTGAGTGGGCCTATTGATAACATATCTGCTACTGCATATTTAGTGATGTGCTTCTTAGTTTTTCTGAACTGAACTTGTCTTCAATGTTTCTCCACTGAAGTAAACACAAAAATGGATCTATCCAGAATGCAAAGAAAAATTTTGTCAGTTTAACCTCAAAGTTTTTATTTATGTATTTATTTTAAGAAATTCATAAAATGAATATGTTGTGTTTAAGCCGGACTGCAATGGAGAAAAAAAACAAAGTGTGTTTCCATGGGACCTGTCAGGAAATGAAATGTTCTCATTGTTGTAAACAATGTGGTTTTAAAGTAAATTCTTTGCTTGGAAAATACATGAAACCATATGTGTTTTCTGTGACTATAACATCCAAAATGTCATCTGAAGTGACTGGTTTACTCCCAGTATTATCTCAAGTAACATTAGCAAGCTTGCTTGTTTTTCTTTCCAGGTGTTTTTCCTTTTGCTATACACAACAGGGAACTGCCTAACATCCTTTTACACCCATCAGAGCTGTTGCTACTGTTGTGAAAGCCATTACATACCATCCATAGTGGTTTGTGTTTTTTTGTTTGGTTTTTTTTTGTAAATAAATAGTCTGTAAGTATCAAGCCTCAACATTTACAGATATCTAGATCAGAGAAAGAAAAGAATAGTTGCTTTTGGAGGAGATTTTGGATTTCTTATCACTCACACCACTCGCTGTTCATTTAAAGCAGTGTAAGAGGGATTTCACAATTTCACACAGCTCTGCAGAATTGCAGGGTGATTTTTAAAATTTTGGTGGTGGCTCTCAAGAAAAACTAAGAGAAATGATCATATGTCTACAGAACATATCTAAAAAGTTGAGACAACCATCTCAAACACTTCAGATGCTCAAAACATTTGAGTTGAAAATTCTATATGCTTGGCAGTTCAAAAAAAGAAAGCAGAGAAAATAGCTCGAAAGGAGCATTGTCATCAGCAGGATTGTTTCATATTCAGTGTTTTAACATTATGAAACAAGTTGCACAATTCCTTTGAGTTAAACACATTTCATTTTCCAAGGTATGTGCCCTGGAATCCTCAATCCTGTTTGTTCCCTAACTATGTATGTTTCTGAACAGAAGGAATATTTATGCTCTACCCTGGAAAATACTTTATAATTAACTCAGAGCACTCTTCCACCCTTCTCCTGACACTCCCAATAAGGTTTTTTTTTTTCCCCTGAATCAAGCTGATGTTACCATCTGGCACACTTCAGCCTGTGTACCAATCATGAAAGTTTTGTGAGTTTTCATCGCCAGCATAGATGGAGAGAGAGAAAGTTAAAAGTAGTAGAAACTGAAAAGGAAGAATCAAGCACTGCTCTAGAGCATTTATTTTTACCCATATTTGTGCTTTCATAGTTTTCTTTCAAGATAGCATTTGAGAATTATATTATCTCTAAGCACACAAAAATTTAAGATAGAGCTTAGGCAAGCCGGGATGCTGTGCATTATTGAAATCATGAACATTAACACACAAGTCATGCAAGTAAACTGTATGTAGATTTTTTGCAGTAACATCTAGTATCATGACAAACAGGCAGAAATATTCCTTGTATTATTTTATCTTTTATAATTCAAACAAAACCAATTTTCAACTCCCTCATTTTACTGTAAAATCCTAAAAACTCTGGAGAGTCTAAAATATGATATTGCAAAGGACTATTGTTCAAACTGGAGCCACCTTTTACTCAGCTGGCATGGTGTGGAATGGGATTGTTTCAGTTTCAGTCTTCATCTGCGTGCACTGTCACTTTTCATACATTGGATATATGTCAAGAACCCCTAGGAAAGGAGATGGAAATGATTATATAGTACTCTTGATATTTCAAATGTCAAGAGAAAGAAGAAAAGTTTGAATGTATTATTATGTCTCACTAGGGCACTTCAACTTTGCTCCAGACACTACAGCTTAAGAGAGTGAACAGTTTAACTCACTTTGCCAATGCTTCTCAAGCCTAATAGCTAAAGATAAAGGTCAGAGACACTAGGATCTCAATTTTCCTCTCCCACTAATTGAAATGGAGTTACTATTAATTAACAAAATTACAGTGGCATTATACATGATTTGGCACCTTCTAGTTATGCCTTAGAAAGATTGTTTCCTAACTTGTAGAGAGTGAAACTGTTATTTTTTATTTGTGTTTATATCTTTTGGGCATCTACAAAACCAAAAACATACAAAGGGTACATTACTTGTAGAAAAAATGTACTCTGAGCACTATTCCTGGAATTTTTCAATATGAGTTCATGGTTTCTGATAAGATTTTTCAAGCACAGTATAAAACCTTGTGAAATCATATTCAGTTTTAGGACTTTGTTCACTTAACTTGTAAACTCACAGAGTATTCCAAGAGAAAGTTTAAGAAAAAAATCCCACTGTTACCAAAAAGTTCTGACTCTGAAAAATGCTGCTGTTTGTGAAACCTCTTAGAAAATGTGGGGCTTGCTTCTACTAAATTGCTTCTTTTTGAAAAACAAAATGGAACACACACTACCTACTACCTGTTAAATCATTTGTGATATGGGAAGAAAAAAACAGCAAAGAAACAAACAAAAAAAAGCACAAGCCAAAAAACACAGAAGAAAATTATTCTGAATGGATTGCCTGGGGCAATGATTGAAGTGGTCAACGGTCTTAATAAACAGAGACTATTTTTTTCTTTTTGGTTGTGTTTATATATACACAAGGACTATTCAAAGGATTAGATACATTACTCCATAGTGTCCTTGAGTTGTCATTTAAGTGATGCAACTCCCAAATATATTCACTGCCTGCTTCCACTGAAGGAGAAAATCTTCCATAGATCTCCAATGGAAAAAAAATTAAGTCAACGCAGTTCTTTAAAAAAAATTACGCAAATATGTTGAATGATGTGAAAGGACTATTCAGCTTTTAGTTATATTGTAGTGACTACTGTAGGCAAATAGACTCTAAAAAAAAAATCACAGCAGTCCAGTCAAACAGAAGTACATTTGTGAAAATGCATTCTCAGAACTGTTCCTTCTTTTGCACTCCCTTTCTACTTCATCTTCCTTAAAACATGAATATGGAACTTGTTGTTGTTCTTCTTCTTCTGTAACCAAAGATAAACAAGTATCTTAGTTCATCTCTGGCATTTACGTCCCTTCATTACTCCCCACCATAATTCAAAAAATGTTCTGCCGCAGGCCTTAAAACAGCAGAAGCTATATATGGGTGAATTTTGTTAATGATCCAACCCTACTGATTTTAGTTTTGAGTCAAGCATCTCCAAATTAGGCTCTGCATCTATTTCCATTCTTGAGTCACAGTCTTAAAACCATTTCGTTTTCTAAATTTTCTTCCCTCAAAAAATTATGAAAGTTACAGTTATACTCTCACTAATAGTAATGCAAATCTGTAACTAATGTTTTTATGCATTTTAGAATCATTTTACTTTGTGTTCTTAACATATTCTGTGAATTTAGAATTGGCAGTAATGAACTTATGATTAAAATTGAAAAAATCATATAAATACACATAACTGTCATCAGTCTGGTAATTAACAGCTCTAATTTCAACAAACCATAAGGAAATGGGAGGGCCTCATTTCACAGTTTTAATCGCTAAAAAAAATGTGAGAAAAGAGGTTTCACATGATTATCCATGTAAAGATTCACCGGTTGCCTCTCATTAAAAATCTGAAGAATTTGAGAGAAACCAGATAAAGCTGATTTTTCTATGAAAACATCTCTGAAGCAATTTTAACCCACCAATTTTTTGCACAAAGACATTATATCTAAAGGGACAATTCATCTGTAAGTCAAATACTATTAGGGGTATGATTTTTTGAATGGAAAAGGCTTGTTGTACATTTCAGTCCATGTTTGTGAAACAATAATGTATCTACAGTTATTTTAGATCATTAGACTCCTAAATTATAAAAAGTATCATGTAGGCACCTGAGTAGCAAAGCTTTAAGAAAGCAGCTTGAAAGCTCTGACTGCGGGCTTTTGAGACAAACATTTGAACAGTGTGAAAGACTCAGCTTGACACCATACTCCTTCTGTCAAGTTTTTTAGATATGGCTCTCTTCCTTAGTAGGGAAAACCACTTTGGCAATTGCTTAACTCTTAGCAAATATTTAAATTACAGCCTTTAGCATGCTCTCTGAATAAGAATACATTCCCGAATTGGAGTTGCCAAGCTCAGTCATTGAGAGACTTTACCTTTTTTTCTTTTTTTTCCCTGTCAATTTTAAATAGGATTAAATTCCATTTGGTGAATGTGGTTAATAAAAAAGAAAATACTCTTAATAATGTATCTTGGTAATAAATAAGATGCTTGTTCATTTTTTCAGACACAGTATGATAATAATTGTTTTAAAGGAAAAAGAGGTTGCCAGTTTTGAGAAGAGAGCAATGAGTTTGGAAAGGATAGGAAAAAGTTTTAAAAAATATTTTATACAATCGATACTCTTTTTTGAGTGTGAGTTTCACAAGACTAAAATTTTATCTAATTTGAAGGTAACCCACTGCAGACAAAACTAAAAATCCAGCAAGTAAAGGAACATTAAAAACAACTAAAGGAAAATTAATTTCACTAATATCACATTTACTTGTAAATTTCCAGTAACTATTTAAATACAACCGTATATACCTGAAGAGCAGAAATATTTTGTGTTACGTCTGGCATAAAACACCCCATATTTTCGGGTGATTTCAAAATGGTATCTGCACAAAATTTTGGACTCTCCCAATCCATTTATATTTTATATTGTACCTTGTCTATATATTTTATTTTTAATCCAATTTTGGGGGAAAATTTAATCAGAATAATTGACATAAATTTTTAATTGCCCAAGAAAAAATGAAAATTATAAAACTATTTTTTTTTAATCTAAATCCATTTTCTGGATATAAATAAAAATACGGTACATATAGAAATTGGACTGTGCATAAGCCAATGATTTCTTTTAGTCTTAAAGGAAATGGATTTATTTTTTCCTAAAAGAGACTATTGAATAAATCCTATGAAAATTCATGCAATGTTTTAGTCTTCTAAAATTTTCAGGTTCAGTGAAAAATACATATGAAAAAAGAGTTGGATTGCTTAATTTAGTTTTTTTCAGTTACCTTAAATTAGTTTTTTCAATGAAGAGAATGTTGCTTGTACAGTGGCTCTGACAAATCATGTAATTCCTACATGATTATTAGATTAAATGAATCATTCATTGTGATCCGTTTTATACAAATGAGCAAAGAGAGATTGTCAGTTGTAATTATCATGTAAGTTTAAAGACTTGTTTCTACTACTAGATAAAGTGTAAAGGCTATAAAGTTTCCCTGTATCCACGATTCTTCCAAATATCCTTATAAACACACACATATATATTTGTATATATTTATTTTATATTTGACTAATTTTTTGTCCATGGGAACAAAATATAGTTATACATCATTTTTTAAACAAACCCCAGGAACTTCAACAGGAACAACAATAGTCCCTCACTTTATCTTGAAAGCTCAACTGTTTTCAGCACTGTGGGAATTCCTTTTAGGTTAGAATTTCCAAAGGTCCGAATGCAATGGTCAGAATATGGTGAAACAGAAGGAAGAAATCCCATTATGTCAGAAAAAGAGAAGAAGCTATGGAAAGTCTATTTGGTTTGAGCAGTATTTTTGTTTGTTTTTGCTGTTTTTCTTTCTTTTTGTTTAAGTCAGACAGACAGAGGAGGCACTTCCTCCACTTTTCGGAAATATGAGTTTGTTTCCCTTATGCACCATATTTTATCACATCCTGTGCATGTTCTTGCTATCTCATCCCAAATGCAATTGGGAAATGCTCAATCAAACTGTGAAACAATTGGGCATGTATTTCCATGATAAGAGTGAAATAGAGTCCTTGTCACTGAGACGATTAAAAAGAGAGGTTATTTGCTTGAACAGTTTTGGAAAGATTTCAGTATAGTGACTTAAAGCATTCATTTTTCTTCTTGAAATAAAATTTTACTTTTCTCTGTAAGAAAAGCTTCTAGTGGCAGTTCCAAACTAACAATTAAAAGGGTTAATTTTAGCTTTTGTGTTATTTCCTGTTTTCTCATCTAAATGATTTTTGTTGTTGTAGGTAGTTCATGTAGCATATCCAAAGTATACCCTTCAACACATGCTTCCAAAGCAGTTTGCTTACAGGAAAAAAATAACCACAAAGCTCCCTTATATGAAAGTGACCCCTTCCTTTCATAAAAGGTAAGTGTGCCTAAATGAATTTCATTCTTGTTGATATTTTATTGTCTCAAGCCCAGACTTGTAGGACAGATCATTCTATTGCAGCGAAATACCTTCTTCAGGTAAATTGCAATAGACTGACACAGTTTTTGCTCCATGGCTGTGTTGTCAGTTTTACAATATTAGCCCAGCAAAAAGTGGCCTAATAGCAATCTCACCTGGACTTTTACAATCACCTCACCTTACGGAGGATCCTCATGAGAAACAGCTGTTTCTAAATTAACAAAAAAAGGACTCTTGCCTCTTACCTTTACCAAAAAGCAACACATACCCCTAGCCATGGACTAGCAGAATGGGATCATTCACTTTTCAGCTTTTTTGAAAGGTTCACAAAGGTAACTGGGGGTCTGGCCTTGACCATGAAAGAATCTGGGTTTTAAGATGAGGACACTTATTTGAAACTTTTGGAAGGTTTTTAACTTCTTGAAATAGTAATCACAGTTTATGCCTAGTCATTATGCCCAAATTAGCAAATTTAATGATCAGTAAGCACAGGGTGAAATCATACAATGAGGTTTGTTTTGCTAGAAGGGCAGCAATAAACTGTCAGAGAGGGAATATGTTCCCAAAGATGGACATACCAGTGAGACCTAGAGAACTGCTGATCAAAAGGGTAACTGCTTTGGCTATTCGAGGTATTGCTGAATAAATCTCATTCATTACTTCTGTTAAATAAGACTCTGACAGCTGAGCTTTAATCTGTTGTCTCTTGAAACACAGAAGTCACACTTGGACATCTCGTTGGGGATATGTCTCCTTAGAAACAAACAACAAGAGAAACAAAACTGACAGAGTGAAAAAAATACTACTAGTTCATCACAAAATAAGCTGACTCTTTTCTTT
Organism: Stercorarius parasiticus; assembly: GCA_013396915.1. NCBI lineage: Eukaryota > Metazoa > Chordata > Aves > Charadriiformes > Stercorariidae > Stercorarius > Stercorarius parasiticus. The sequence goes on from VWZL01004870.1 coordinate 114,520, forward strand.
TTTATTTTTTTCCCTTCACTGTCAAGACTAAAAAGACTAGTGCATAAAACACTGTATTGGAAGAAAAGACATCAAATTGACTATATATTTTTTCTGATCAGCAACTCCACCCTTATATATATGGTATAGTTGACATTTTCTCAATATACAATTTGATGAACAGGATTTATTCCCAACCAAGTTTCTCGTTAAATTCCATTTAGTTAGCTTATCCCATAATTTGCAAAATGGAAAAATAAACTAAAGAAACAGGAAGGAGGTTTTATGGAAATCATAATGATTTTTTTTCTTTTCCCAATAATATTATGCATTGCAGTTTAGTAAGCATGAAAAATGTCTGAACAAGTAAAATAACTTTCTTCTTGGAAAGTGTTGGGGTTTTGTTTTTGTTTTTTTTTTGTTTTTTTTTCTGGAATACAGAACCAAATAGTCACAGTACTGAAATAAAATTACAGCATAATTTAATCGCAATTCATTAAAACCCTCGACCACCAGAGAGTGACCACTTAGTGAGTAACCTAAAGAAACTAAGGCATCTGCAGAATATGAATGTTGACAGTGAAAAGACAGAAGGATATTAATTTTTTATTACCTGATAGTCATGTAGTCATCCTTTGGACTCAGAGGTTTTTTTCCTTAGCACTAAGTCTAATTGTGATTCTTTAGGAGGCAAAGTGATTTGAGATGAGGAAGTAAGTGTAACTCACATGACACATGACAAGGAATAAAAAAAATCTTACTTGAAAGAGAAAAGAATTTTTAAAAGTAGAAAATACAATTTCTAGTATGAACAGTGGCTAAAATGTTGGCTATGAAATAAACTGTATTTTTAATATTTTTAGTAAAAATTACAGCAAATTCAACAGAAACAAAAAGTATTAGCCCAGTGAGTCTACAATCTTAAGTATAGACCCATAGTAGAAACTAGTGATGGAAATGTTTCTGTTGTGTAATGATCTGTCCTCCTTGATCTTGAAAGACAGTGTAATTTCTTCACCAATAAGCTGTGAATTCAGTATTAAGGTTTAAAAAAGCAGTGTCATTTAGTTGTCTGCACCTGACATCCAGATGTTTTTAGGTTTTCAGTGCTTGTTTATTTTTTCCCTCTTGAAAAAAGTCCACTTCTTTCTTCTGCCTTTTGTACAAAGACTTTTTATTTATCCATTTTCCAATTTTAATTTTAAACTGTGCACGGTAGCCACTTTTCTTCAGTGCTACCAACTAGCATTTGACATTTTCTTCCTTAAACTAATTCATCCCTAAGTGTTAAACAAAGAACACAGGTTTTGTAAGTTGTTGGATTTTTTTTTTCCGCTCAGAGCCAGTTGCAGCAAGTGGCATATTTTGCATTTTAATACTTTTACAAGAAAAATCAAAATGATTATTTAAAAGCTGGAAGATAGTTACAATTAACAACAATAAAGTACAACCCAATTTTCATCAGGACTCTGAGAGTAGTCTTAGATGATTTTAAGATGGTCAGGAAGTTGTATATATAGTAAGGCAAAATGCATATTGTAATGAGGATGTTGTGACTCTTCTTCATTTCCTCCCTGTAAATGTGAAGCTGAGATTGGAACCTAACAGTGGTCCTCTAAGAGAAAGTGGATGGCAGAGACTCCAGAATTCTGCCATACAAAGGTCAGATATAGAACATAGGATGGTAGTACAGCTCTGCAGGTGGTATTTCTCTGTAAGACATCCTTACATATGCTGGCCAGGTAACATATGCTCCAAAATTACAATTTCTTCCAAGGAAAAACATACTGTTTCCTATGCTGATACAGATACCAAAATACAGACAACAAAAAGTAGTCATCATAGATCTAGAGAGGTTACCTAGAAGTTTTGTGGTATTTTTCTATCAAAAAATGCAGCCATTCCCACACTGATGTTTGGTTTTATGTTAGTCCTGAGACTATTTTTATTATTTTATTCTAAAAAAAGTTCATTCTGAAGTTCTGAGTCTCTGGCCAGGTATAAATTGATAATCTAATTCGCTAGGATACTATGATGTATTGCTTTATTTGAGGTAACATTTTCTTTGAAAGTTGTTTGCAACTTGGAAATCATTGCTTCATTAAAGCTTTCTTGGAGAACTTTAATTGGCAAGGTTATCAATAGTAGCATGTGATCTGAAAACTGATAGAAGTCCATAGATGAAAAATTATAATTTGACTATGGTTTTGATTTGTTTCAGGTTCAAAAGTAAACTACTTTAGGAATAGCAATTTGAAAAGGAAGTTACAGTATATGTCCTGAGAAAGTAGTCATCATGAATAGTAATCAGGACTTTTTTCATTAAAAATTTTATTTTCTTAGAAGATACAATAATATATGAAAAGAAAACCCTCCTACACTGAATGGAAAACATCAAAAAGGAACAGAAAAAAAAAAAAACATAGGAAAAGCAAACTAAAAAATGTATTACATTTGTCAGTTTGGCAGTTGTTCTCACCAGACTTTACACCATCGTGTGCAGACCAGTATAAGGGTAATATTAAGTCTCACCAACTCACAGAAAGGGCATTAAGATAAGTAAGTATTGCATGCCCTCCATGAAACTTAACAAGGTACTAATCATTGAAGATGACAAGCCAAATCCTTGTGCTGTCTACAAAAAGGAAGATGTCTTAGTACAGACACTGAAGACTTGAGCGAACGTGGAGAAAATAGGCTCTCACCTGTGGAGAAAGGTTCCTGTGCCAGAGCTGTGAAGCACTGAAGACAAAAAGGAGACTCCTACTGTACCTCTTCTGGGAGATAATGAGAGACTTTAGCCTCAAGGTTTCTCAGTTTCACAGCTTCCATAATCATTATAAACAAAAAATTCAAAAGGCACATTGGAAAAAAAAAAATATTTTTAATGGCACCCAAATGCCATTGATTGTCAAGAACATATAAGCTCTTTCAAAACCTTCACGTACTCGCTATTCTGTAGCTAATGAAAAGCAGCAATAAATTTGCATGCTAGGATTCTTTTTTTCCTCCATTTTAAGAGGTCACACAAGCATATATTGTGAACTACATATACTGCTTTAGGCTGCAATTACTGTTTCATTGAAGTTGAAGGGATCTGCCACTGTTCAATGTAAAAAAAATATACAAGTCAGGGAGACAGTGAGGAGAACTTGTTCCAATTTGTGCTTTCAAGTGCTTATTAAACAAAAACCAAAAACCAAGAAAACTCTTATTTCCCACTGGAAAGCCACAGTCTGTTTTATGGTACTTTGTTCTTTTGTTTTCAAAGTTGTCTTGAGGACACATTCCACTGTGACAACTCAAATCAAATTGTATTCCTGTACTCTGCCAAGCAGTATTAGAGAAGATAATGCGATGTGACTCTAACAACCTGAGAAAATGTCACAATGAAATAGAGCTCAGGAGATCACACAGATATTATCTCTAAAATTTAAAAAAGATTCTGCATAAAATGTACTTTTTCACAAAGCCTTACTAAACATAGGACTTCCTTTCTATTCACTGTCAATTATATTAATACGGTAAAGAACAACACGTGGCTATACTTCCAGGAAATGAAATACATGGAATCAAAATCTCCTTCCTGTTGCTCTGGCTTAACAATGAAGGGTTCCAGATAAAAATCTCACATACTGAAGGCATTCTCATACATTAATATCCTACCCTTGGGTTCCCAGGAAGTAAATATATGGATTGTTCAGGAAAAGAGGTGTACAGTTTAATATGCAATTTAATTTCTATCTAGATCTACTGCATATTGATAAATATATAATTTAAATAAATGTTAAATAAACCCAAAAAACAATATAGAGGAGATGAAAGACTTTTTCCCTGAGAAGCTTTCAGACAGGTAAGTGAAAATAGCTTTAGAAAGTTTGGGAAGGAAGAAGCAACATTTAATTTCATAGTAATGATGTGCTGAAAAACTACATATAATTAATGAATGTTTTCCTTGACTTTTTTAACCTTTCATTTAAGAGCCTGTAACAATGAAAGGCACCACAATAAAACATAGGTAGGTTTTCTTGCATGAATTATATTGTTATGGATTTATATTTATGCAGCTATTTTCCCCCATTAATGTTTCAGTGAAAAAGTCATGCTTGAGATGGTAGAAAATTAGCTTCAAATTGAACCTACACTGAATATGTTAGCTGTTGGTGGGTTTAATAAGATTCGAGAGAAATAATCTGTGCTATTCCAGTGCTGAAGAGTAATTTAAGCCAGTGGAAAACTTTCTCCTAAGTGCTGTCAAGGTAACACATCCATCCTGGCAGCATCGAGTCCATTGTACTGCTTCTATACATAACTAATGTTGTCAAGATAGAACAATGTATTTTTTGGCAATCAGACTCATACCAATTTCAGGGGACCACCATGTGATATTGTTTTAATACATTGCTGAATACCAAATAATATCCAGCTAAATGAATTTTATACCTCAAACCTAAAACCCAATAAAACACAACTTAGAGTTGTCAAGTCATAATCATTAGGAAGACATTAGAGGTATGTGGGCTTCAAAGCAGAATCTTCTAGAGAACGTCTTAAGACTTCATTACAGTATACAGATTGAAAATTCCCTGGAAAAATACAACAGGATACCGCATCTTTGACTTAAAATGGCGTGAATCCTGACTGAAGAGTCCCTGAGGAAATGAGTGGTCTTTGTAGCCCAAATATCACAATGTCAGGCAAACAAACTTGTTGCATTAGCAGTTTCTGGAAAGACACACTATATTTTTAAGCAGCTCATGCTCTGGTTGTGTGACACCCAAACCCAGACATACTGCTTCAATCAGCGTGCGCATCTGGAGTACTACGTCCAGCTCTGGAGTCCTCAGCACAAGAAGGGCATGGACCTGTTGGAAAGGGTCCAGCAGAGGGCCACAAAGATGATCAGAGGACTGGAGCACCTATGCTATGAGGACAGGCTGAAGGAGCTGGGGTTGTTCAGCCTGGAGAAGAGAAGGCTCCGAGGAGACCTTCTAGTATCTAAAGGGGGCCTACAGGAAGGATAGGGAGGGACTCTTTATCAGGGAGTGTAATGATAGGACATGGGGTAACAGTTTCAAACTGAAAGAGGGTAGATGTAGATTGGATATTAGGAAGAAATTCTTTACTGTGAGGGTGGTGAGACACTGGAACAGGTTGCCCAGGGAGGCTGTGGATGCCCCATCCTTGGAGGTGTTCAAGGTCAGGCTGGATGAGGCTTTGAGCAACCTGGTCTAGTGGGAGGTGTCCCTGCCCATGGCAGGGGGGCTGGAACAAGATGATTGTTAAGGTCCCTTCCAACCCGAACCATTCTATGATTCTATGATTCTATGATCTCAAACCAGAATGGGTTTATGTGTGAATATTTTATGTGTTTGACTTGGACACAATAACAAGAATTCAGTCTATATCATGTAGAAAATCTGATGTTTTTCCAAGATCAAATTTTTCACTGAAAGCAATTTCTCTTTTAATTTTATGATTAACCTTAAGCGTTTGAGTGAGTACCACAGAGAGTAGCAAGGCCACCCACATCAGTAAAGATAAGCACATAGCCTAGTGTATGGTTATCTCTATAACGTGATTTCACTGGAATATTAAACCATCCTTTTCATCTCTTCACACAATAAGAAATCAATTGGTTTCCTCCATGTAGCTTATGTAAAGTACACTAGTCTAAAAGTCTCTTTGTTGAAGTCAACAAAATAAGTCAAATTTATTCTTTTAAAGAAAATAATCGGTACTTGAAATATGAACCCAAAAGCATACTTCATCTGATTTTGAAATAGAGTTTAGCAAATTAAATAGGTCTTTCATAACAAAACCCCTTTTTGATAGATGAACTTCATCAATATTATTGTTCCAAACTGTGCCCATGTCTAGCTCACCCTATTTGTAGATATGCATTGTCTTTGAACGTAAATGCTCAGCAGTTGTAGCCCATTGTAAATGTTCAGTCAGTTTTTCCCCAACAGTTTCTCAAGTATCTAGTACCAATGTAACTCCAGTTTGGCTTCTGCAATAGTATTTAATACTTAAATTCTTCTATGCAGTTCATACAAGTGGTTAGAAAACTTCATTACTTTTCATGACACTTGTTTAGATGGAGAAAAAAAAAGTTAACTATTTCAACAATTTCTTATAAAGGGTAATCCACTAGTTAATTGTATTTTTCATCATAAACTCCACAATTATTCCAAAATTATTTGGAGATTGTTGATGTGTTCCTATCTACTTTGAAATCTGAAACTATCTTTACAGATTACAGTGTGAATGCCTTCTCCTTAACCATGTTGTGCCATAGTTGGTAATTCCTTGTACTTCAGACACAATCCTTTCTTTAATGCTATAATTTATCATTTTCATTTTCAAAAATGAAATATTTTTAAGTTGTGTAAAGTAAAAATAAAGTACAAGTAAATGTAAAGATCAGAGAGAATTAAGCACTGATAGACTGACGTCAGAGAAATCTAAGGCTATCAACAAAAGCCCATCAAAGCAGAATAGTTGCAAATACATTAAAGAAGTTTTTTTCAAAAGGTTATTATCATTGTGGCTAATTCCATTCAACATACATTTCGTATTTGAAGTATCTTTTGTGAAAAAAACAAGGAATTTATAGATTTTAATATAATAGTTTTCCATTAGATTTTAAGTGGCAAAGGGTGAACTGTTGAACTTATTTTTTCTTTGTTATAATTACTTAGAGTAAAAAACTTTCATTTTAAGTATATCTAGTCCCTAACTTTTTCACTTTCTAATTATGTTTCATAAATAAGGCTCTATATGTCATACTGTATTCTGTAACAACAATTTTTGGCATAATAAAATCTTAGAAAATCAATTACAACTGCACATCAATTGCTGGGCTTTTTCATTGTCCTGGTTTGATTTAAACAGAACCAACTTTCTGTTCAGTAATTTTTACTTCTTAGTTAGGCCTTTTCTAACTCTCTGAAACTAACAGCATATTGTGCAGAAAACTGTTCATTCTCAGAGTGATAAGGCCAATGTTTCTAGTTAAAGCCAAGGAATGGTACGCAAAGAAGCTCTTGCTTATACTTATTGCTATAACAACCAAGGTCAGCTAATTTTGTTATTTGCCCCCCTGGAGGGTCGGAAGCAGAAAAGCATAGAGGGGTCCCACCTGTGGGGAGGAGCGGATAGGACAGGTGACCCAAAATAGACCAACAGGGGTATTCCATCCCATCTGCCCCATGCTCAGTATAAAAGCTGAGAGATCAAAGGGTCAGCTCCCTCTTTCTTCAATGGCCAATGTCCGAGGAGGACCCTGTCTTTTCATCTGCCTTTGATCCCAATCCGTGCGTTCCAGACTCCAGCTCTGGAATCTAGTTCCCACCCATTGCTGAGTCCAGTCTGGGACTTCCCCAGTGCCTGCCGGTGACATCATCGTGGGTTTTGTATTATCTGGGGCTTTTTTAGTTGTTTTGTTTTTTTGTATTATTTTGTATTTTGTATATTTTATCTGTTTCATTATTTCCCTTTTATTTTATTGTTAATATTTCATTAAAGTAGTTTAGTTCCTTCTAAACTCATGACGCTTTTTACCTCTTGTTCTCCTCTCCTTGGAGTGAGAGGTGGGGGGAGAGCATTTGTCTCATTATTGGCCGATCCGGCCTAAACCACAACAATTGTTTAATATGTAAGACAGCCCCTAATTTATTTATATATATATTTATTGTAAATTGAGTTAAAATTGTACTTTTCTTTTAACATGCTTTCGGCAATATTATATCCTACTTCTTATCTATTTTCAAGCTTATTTCAAGCTTTTATCTATTTGTAGCTAAAAGAAAAATCTTTTGTACTGTAACAGTGACTAAAACTAATAGAAAGTGATGTTTAACATCTTGTCAATATGAATATATTCCCATCTTATTTTTAGTAAGTAAAATTTCCCTTTATTAGCCTATTAATTAACCTATAACTTCTACCAAGGGAAAAATTCTATTCACTTCTTTTGATAGAGAGATAATTTCATCCACAATTTTCCAGTGAGACCTTGAGAAATTTAGGGCAAAAATGAGTGGCAGCTAAAAGGTATGTAAGGTAACGTAAAATTTCACATGTCATTAACTGATATATTAACATATATGGTTACTTTCATATATAATTAGCTTAATATACTCCACAGTTTTTCCTTTTAAAAATTAATAACATTATTGAAAAATGAATTTGCATCTCCTCTTTTCTTTTATCATATTCAAGAAACCATTATATCTGAGCACAATCATTTTCTAGGCCAGCAATTGGGATATCTTTTCAAGCTCAAGTGAAACAAGTGAAATCTGAAGTACACAGATCCAGGAAAATAAAAAAATGGACTGTGACAACTGGTCTCTTTTCTCCATTCTAGCCATTCAAAACATACAATAAAAGTTATACACATTCACTAATGAGAGGATTAGAATATGATGTCAAATGATTAAGCCTGTGACAGTTATATGACATGATCAATACAATGTGTGTATAATCACAGATTGCTTTTAAGAATGATAGTGATATCAGTAGGCTTATTGGTTCCAGATAAAAAAGTCAAACCTCATAGCTTGTTGTAGTGCAACATTTTTATGGATATAATATTATTTCACAAAAAGATCAGTTAACTGTGTTAACAGAATATTTAAAAAATGAGTAGAAAGGGATGTAAGCACTGGAGATTGCATGTTGTTAGACAGCAGCCTTGCATTTCAGGCAGCCAAAAACACGTGGTAAAGTTATTAGCCTTCTGTGTCACAATGCATAGATTCACAGAATGAGTGAGCTCTTTTGGCCCAGTGGAAAATAGGTTGGATTTTTACCTCAGGAACATAATTCCCTATAACTGCACATAAAATTTTGTGTTGTTATTGACACTTTTCTCTTGATGCATTCAAAGTAAATTGTTCTTACATGGTACTGAGATTCAATGGAAATTCATTCAATATTTAACTATTCTTAATATTAGAAATGATGGTGTAGTTGGCTCTTTAGAACCTGCTGCAGAAGTTCTACTTGTTTTGGGGCACCTTAGACTCCTTGTAGTCAACATCACTGCTTGTGAGTCTGCGCGTAGGAACCTGCCTTTCCCGTAATGTAACTGCAGGTTTTGAAAATTCCTAGAAGAAGAGGAAGACTTGCATAATATTCTCAGAAAAAAAGGTTGGGAGCACCCAGATGACAAAATACTACGGGATGGCTGCAAAGTATCCAACAGTGCCACAATGCTGTTACTCATAGCTCATTGTGCTACTATACTTTTCTCCTTACAATACTTCACCCCATTTTTTCCCAAACCATTTCACCAGCTTTTGTGAATTCAAATCCCCTGCTTCAGTGTATTTTCAACCCTTCTCACCTTGGTGTCATCTGCAAATTGAACAAACATTTTCAATCTGTCCTTGTGCTGGCTTTTAAGAGTTTTCAATTGCAGCAAGGAAGAGCCAAGCTAGGCATTAGAGAGGTAGGGAAAATGTGGAGTAGATTGGTTGGAGACTGGATAGGGCCTCTGTCACTGGAGGCCTTTTAAGAACAGATTAGAGAAACAGCAGTTAAGAATAAGCACAGCTGATCATGCTTTCAGACAATTCAGGTGGCTAAGTGCATTTTTGTAATCCATTTCAGTCTTATCTTCTCTCATTTTCTAACATCCTACACAAAAGCTTGAGTATACAATCTAGGTTTTGAAAACAAGCATGATGTACCATTGCACAGGTAACTTCCAAAATTAGTAAAGTGTGAAAAAAATGATAAGAAATCTTATGTTCACTTGGAAGCAAATACAGTGAATGCCCAGGAAGGCCTTGCATAGTTTGGAGATCATAGACTTCAATGCAAACCGAAAATTTTGCAATGCCTTTAAACCAGTTTATCCGGTTTATATCAAACTTCTATATTACACTGTTTATTGAAAGTATTGTACTCAGAACACTATTGTTCTTTTGTAAATCTACTTTACACTTACATTTCATGTTACTGTTAGGAATTTTCACAAATGTTTTATTGATTGAAGTAACAGAACATTTCTTTTTACTAACCCAAACTTATTTTTGTATCTATTTTTAATGGTAAAGCATTGAACAATTTCCTGGGATTGAGTGCAACCTCAGTAAGTTTGCAGACAACACCAAGTTAGGTGGGAGTGTCAACCTGCTTGAGAGTAGGAAGGCGTTGCAGAGGGATCTGGACAGGCTGGATCAATGGGCCAAGGCCAATGTTATAAGGTTCAACAAGGCCAAATGCCGGGTCCTGCACTTAGGTGATAACAACCCCATGCAGTGTTACAAGCTTGGGGAAGAGTGGCTAGAGAGGTGCCTGGCAGAAAAGGACCTGGGGGTGTTGGTTCACTGCCAGCTGAATATGAGCCAGCAGTGTGCCCAGGTGGCCAAGAAGGCCAACAGCATCCTCGCCTGTATCAGGAATAGTGTGGTAAGTAGGACTAGGGAAGAGATCATCCCCCTGTACTCGGCACTTGTGAGACCCCACCTCGGGTACAGTGTCCAGTGTTGGGCCCCTTACTACAAGGAAGACATTGAGGTGCTGGAGCGTGTCCAGAGAAGGGCAACAAAGCTGGTGAGGGGTCTGGAGAACAAGCCTTACGAGGAGCAGCTGAGGGAACTGGGGTTGTTTAGCCTGGGTAAAAGGAGGCTGAGGGGAGACCTTATCGCTCTCTACAACAACCTGAAAGGAGCGTGTAGCTAGGCGGGGGTCAGTCACTTCTCCCAAGTAACAGACAATAGAACAAGAGGAAATAGCTTAAAGTTGTGCCAGGGGAGGTTTAGGGAGGATATTAGGAAAAATTTCTCCAGTGAAAGGGTTATTAAGCACTGGAACAGGCTGCCCAGGGAAGTGGCTGAGGCACCATCCCTGGAGGTATTTAAAAGATGGGTAGACGTAGTGCTTAGACATACGGGTTTTTGATGGTTTTTATGAGAATTAGGTGGATGGTTGGACTAGATGATCTGAAAGGTTCCTTCCAACCTAGACAATTCTATGATTCTATGATTCTAATGTTTGTGTGAATTACAAGTCCCCGTCTATCACAAATGAGTTGATCTATTTTTGTCCCCTCTAACTGACAATACCATCTAACAAGAAATATTTGCACTTGGTAATTAGTTATGGAAAACGACCAAAAGCTACAATAATTGAGCTATCATCTAGTGTGAGTGTGCAATGGAATAGTTAATAATTGATTCACCTTTTCTGTATGCACTCTAAGAAAGCTTGCACCAAGCTTTCTACAGTTCAGAGAGGACAGATGCAAAGAAAGCACAATGTAAGAAAAAGAAAGTCTTTTGGTCTCATCTAAAATAGTTGCTGCAGACAAGCTATTAGGATGTTGTACAGTCTGACTCAAGTGGGTACAGAATATACAGAGAGAACAAGTTTTTATTTTTCTTATGCAGTCCTAACACTATGCATATTCCAAACTTTCAGTAGTGAGAATTCCTACTGATACAACATAAACAGCAAAAGCACATAATCTGCAAAATTGAAGACCGAGTCTATCTATAAAAAAAGCTAATAGATTTTAGTTTGCAGTCAGACACATTATTTATCCCAAATTATCACAGACCCTACTCATGCACCTAGTCTTTATCTAGGAAAGTAATTTTTGGATATAAAAGTATAAAGGTGTCCAATTTAAAGACTACATATGGCAAAAAATTCTGAATGGCTCTGAAATTGCATTAAGATCTGTTCATTTAACTGCTCGCGTGTAGGCATTTTTATTAAGATCAAATTTCCTTAATGTGTTATGTTTCAGACACTAAGTCTCTGTTATTATACAAACAATCTAATAAGTATGAATTATCCTTTTTTATTTCAATGGATTGATTTTTCTAAACCTTAGGGTGCATTATTTCATTCTTCATTGGAGTTTAAACTGTATCATTTCTGACTGTGGATAAAAACACACAAGCATTATCACATTGTTCAAATAAAGGGTTAACTTCAATGGTGTCTGAATGCTCTTAATATAATTTAACTTTCACTACATAAAAATCAATTTTTGCCAAACAAGATTACATTTCTTTTAATGTGCTTCTTGAACAGTAGCAGTTCACTGGTACCACACAAAATGCGTCTCTCAACTGCGTGCAAAGAGTATTGGTTTCCTTTTGAAAATGGAAGGCGTCTTTGCAGATGAATTTAATTTTCAGTAACTTCCTGTTCACTGGGACTTGAACACAGCTGTGTAACAAGCTTGCTATCTGTCCTACTGATTACTGTCCCAGTCATTAATTCCTGATCCCACACATGCTGAAAAACTACTTGCTAGCTGACACACTCTAACCACCCGAGTGCCACACTTCAATAAGAGGAGATGGAGTAAACACATAGGTGACTGGAGGGCAAGGAAGAAGAAAGAATTGCAGTAGGGCTTTTACACAAAAGGAGTATTTTTCTCTCCCTGGCCCTCCAGTCTCTTCCGTTGCTCTGTTGCCACCTTTTTGTGACAGTGAAATTAACACTTTAACAGGACAAAAACAGGAAAAAAATCCCACTAATCAAATGCATTTGATACTTAACTGGAAAGATGGAGCAGTTAGAAGTTTTAGAAACTTTCCTTATTTATATGTTTATACATACACTCAAAGACATGTGCTACGCACAGTGCAGAAGATCCAGTGTATTTAACAGACACCTATCACATATTTTGGGAATGATGAAATGCAACTTGCAGAGATACAGGCTTGTTTTTTGTTGTTTTTTTTTTTTCCCGATGTTGCCTGCTCTGCATCTTTCTGTTGTCTAAGATATTTTCCATGTATTTGGCAAGGGTGATTCATCGGACTGGGTTTTTTTCTGTAGCATTGTGCAGAAGCTACTGCTAGTACTATTTCTGGAAAATCTGCTAGAGTACATGCTGATTCACTCTTAGACTAAATGCAACGCTTCCTACGTTTTCTGTACCAAGGCGAGCACTGAACTTACAGCTCATGCAAGAAGAATATACTTTCTTTTTTTTAAAAAAAAACAAAAACAAAACGAAACAGTTGTACATGCTTGTTTATATTTCATTTGTCAATTCTTCCGATTTTTAAAATAATTCTTTCTCTTTAATCCTGAAGAGAATTTTTTTAGGACACTTAGTTTTCTTCAAAGAATAATTTGTGCATGATTGTTGAGATTTAGGCTGTGCTGACCACTAAACAAATGACAGATGTTTTTCTATTAAAACCTCTCTCTTCCCAGAAGGGAAAGGGACAGAGAATAAAGGAGAGAGACTTATGGGTTGAAAAAAAAAAAATCACCCTAAAATAGCTTAAATAAAGTATTAACAATAAAAAGAAAAGATAATAATATTAATAAGAAAATAATGAAATATACATGAACACATGCAAAACCAGCATTGAGCTCCCAGGATGATGATCATGTCACTGGCCAGCACTGGTACCGGACTCAGTGGCAGACAGGAACTGGATTCAAGAACTGGATTCAGGAACACATGGATTGGAATCAAAGGTAGTGATAATGATGGTTTTATTAAACAACAAAACAAAAAGCTGAAGTAAATATTGCAGTTACTATCTTCTTGTATCCGCAAAGTTGTAACTTTTTTTTCCTCTAATTTCACTGAACTGTTCCCACTTCAAGCTTCCAGAAGAGATGCCCCTAAACATTAAGAAATTCCTTAAAACAGCCTTCTTATGTTCAGCCCTAGTCCTCATTTTAGACAACCAGCTGTGATATCACTGGGACAAGTTTAATCTCATCCATGGCAGCTTTCACACTGAGAACAATGAAGTCTCTCTGCCAGATCTTTATAGCATTCCGACTTTTTCTGAGCCTTGCATCCCCCCTGTGATACATGCAGCAGCATATATGTGCTAAGCCCATCCCTGCAGCACACTAGAAGGGTCCAGTCAGGAACCAGGAGTACATGGTACCTTAGCTGTCGCCTTCAGGCAGGGGTGTTATCCCAGCAAATGACAGGGCAGTAGCGTCACTGTTTATCTCACCTAATTTTTGTTTGTAAGAGAAGACACAATGAACAACTCAGCGATCTAGCATCCACTTACAAAAGTTGCTCACCTGCCCTACTTTAGTTACATTAGGATGTAAAGTACCATGCCCCCCAAATACCCTTTCCTCCGTCTCCTTCCCTTCTCACCCAAGAAAGTGAGACTAGGTGTATGTCAGATATATATTTGAGCAGATTGATATTAACATTTATTTTTCTTCTCCTTAACACATTAATTAAAATGTTCCTCTGAACAAGGTGATAAAAATCCAGTTCCTAGTATCTCTATTTATTAGAAGATAATGGAAGCATTAAACTGTCCTGTAACTTGGCATAAATTCTTACCCTGATGAGCATAATGTTTTTATTAAACAGATCTTAACATTTAATCTAACTTATGTCACTATCAATTATCTATCAGTCTACAGATGTATAGGTACATTTTACAGTGCAAAATTTGTCCATTTGCTTCATATATCTAACATTTACATCATTAATAACTGCTTTATTTGAAAAACAGCCATTTGTTGGTTTAAAGGTCATTCCACTTCAGAGGTGCTGAAAAGCTTCAGGAGAAGCTTTTTCAGTTCCTGTTTATTGACACTGGTCAAAACTCCTCATGGTTTGCTTTTATATATTCCCTGAGCAGAATTAAACCTGCAGAAATAGCTAATGTCCCGTTACATCTCAGGATCTCTTGTGGGGTTTCTTTGTGGTTTTTTGTGTTGTTTTGGTTTGGTTTTATATTTACATTCTTTTTCTTGTTTCTCTTTTCTGTTGCATGCCTTTAGTCTCATCAGAAGAAATATATCTTTTGCCAGTCATATGTTTCTCCTCTTTGTCCTTGCTTACTGTTAAATGTTTCTCTTGTAGCACTTTTTGCAACAGGCCTTTCACAGTGTTGTTTACGTTATCAAAGCTACTTCTGATACTTAGACATCTTCCAACTTGTGCCCAATATCATGAATGTTTTTGATTACCAAATGAAGTCAACATGATTTTTCAAGTCCTGTGTGTAAAGAATTCCATTTTGCACCTCTTACTACAATTTATCTTTTAATCTGTGTTACTATATCATTTTTATGGCACCATCTAAGATTTAATATCAGTTTTCCTCTCTCTACCTCAGTGAATGATTTCAGCTTCTGCATTTTTCTCCAAGTTTATGTCTACCCAGTAAGTTTCAGCAAAGTTTATCATATGCTTGACTTTAAGAACTTCATTGAATTTCACTATATCCAGCTATCAATTACAAAAAAAACCCAAACTTTCTGACTCTAAAATACCTTTCTTTTGCTACAACATTTTTTTGCATGCTTTCCTAAAATAAAACTAAAAAACAAACAAACAAAAACCCCCTCCATTTTCTTCAGTGTTTTACATTTTTAGGTTGAAAACCATTGTAGTTCTTAAACAATTTAATAAGTAGAAGAGCTCATTTTGTCAAAATGTGACATTTTTTGTAGGGGAATAAATATTTTAACTGAAAATCCTAAACAGTTCTATTCTCTGCTTTAGCGGGAAGTTTCAAGAGTCTTCATATTATGTTTATGTGCACAACTGGTAGAAGAATTTTCAGATATTTTGAAAAGACTTTTCAGAAGTATTTAAACTGACATTTCTTCTGTTCATGAAGAAAGTAAGAAGAGGATAAATTTAGATGTCTACCGCACCTTCATTATCATACAAAGTGCCCACCAATGATCCTACCACATACGAAACATAAGAGAGTACGTAATTTCAAATCTCATTCATTATTGTTTTTATGAATATTGTCTATCTGTCTCAGAAGATTGGAAACAACTTGTAAACATATTTTAGTTTTTTAAAATTCTGTATTTTCTATATAAATATTTCCATTGATCTTTTCCAGTGCATTTTATCAATACAAACAACTAAAGAATTTATTCAAGATTAATATAATATCTGGGTCATCCTCATTTTTTTTTTTTTATCTAGAAGGAAAACCCAGTTATATAGACTGATGTCTGAATGCCTACACCTGATTTAATCAAACAGAAGCAACTACAGCAACATGAATTTTACTGATATGAACTCTGAAGCTTTATTATGAGCCAGACATCACCAGTAGGTGATAAAATGCAAGTAAGTCTGGAAAGTCAAGAAGATCTTAAATTTCATTTTGTCAAGGTAGGGGATTTCATCTTGGCTGCAGTAGGAAGGGAAGGATGAATCAGTTGTTATCTAGCCTCATTGATCTTTCAGCTCTTCATTCAGATTTACCCTCTTTATGCATTCTGATTCTTGCTATACTTCCTCTGGCCAAAGCATAAAGTTAAGAGAAATTAATGCATACAGAGTTATATAGCTTTAACATTATACGAAGTAGTACAGTGACTGCTTTGCAGACTGAAAACTCTTCTTGTTCAGTGAAGAAGGAAGATGTCGGACTGCTTGAAAATCAATATTAGCTCCCCCTCTTTGTCTCAACATTGAGAAGGAAGGCTGTGGCAGTGAGGAAGATAACCTAATTGCCTCATGTACTAACTGCCCTGTGTGTTGAAGGCACCAAAGAGGAAAGGAGAGGAAAAATTATGGACTCCCATGCTTTGTTTCTATTGGATCAAGACAATCTCTGTATTACATTTACTATTGAAGTAGTCAACTGATACGGAACTTCAGGTGACTTACCTTCAACTAAGTACTGGTCTAGAAACAAAAAAATAAATCAAGTGAGAATGTTTGTTAACAGTTTTGGCTGACAGTACTGAATTTAGCCTTCAGTACTGTATATTTGCTTGCTAGACAAACAGAAAGTCATCCGGGGGTGGGGGGGAGGGAGGAGGGGGAAGTTTAACTCTTATATCTGTACCTTTTCCTAGATATATTTAGTTTTCCAGTTTAATAGCAGAGTATACTGAGTCAGGCATCAACTCTGTAGCACACAGCATGCCCTCTGACTGAACGGTGAACACTAGGTAGGTTTCAACAGCTTACATAGAGGGTTGTTATCAATGTTTAGCTAAAATTTTTGTTTATAACATTATATTAATTTTTTTTCTTGTTATGTTTTTTAAAGACCCCATTCAAATGACGCAGGTATACTTGATTAAATTTATTTTGGAATCATTATTTTAAATTTTAAATGTTTTTAAAACTTTTAAAGATATCTTTTCCTTTTATCTTCTTTCACTGATTCTTCTTTCATTTATTTGCTTTGTTCTGTTCCTCTCTTGAGATCTGTTGATAAACAGAAATACAAGACTGTAGACAATTAAGGGGCCTAGCCTACTCTAAGAACTGTTGGGTATTGAAAATTGAACTGAATTTTAATATAGAGGTAAACTATAAATACATTATTTGAGATAAATTTGGCATTTAAAAAAGCATAACATCTCTGGGTCTTTAATAAGGTATATTATGGGATGTGAAATCAGCTAAAAGCTTTGCAGAGGCATCTGCAAGTATCTCATTGTAGTAATGAAAATGTCTTCATTAATCCAGAAATTCTCCCATTTATCTACACAAAATGAATGACTTAATCCAACATAAAAGGGGCATTATTAAAAGACAATTCTGTTTTCTGTCTATTTGCATGTTTGGAGTAAAAGCTGTATGTATGCATATACATGTGTGCGAATATGCATATACAGAATACAAATATATGCTGCAGAAAATCTATCATTTAGCTGAGATGTGACTAAACCTCTTTTCTGACTTTGATAATGATACAATCACTTTCTGAAGTCAGACTCATAATTTAGACCCTTGGCTACATTTCTAAGTAAGTTTATTTCATTAGAATTTAAAGGAAATAAATTAAAAAGTTTGTCCTCATAAAAAACATCTCTGATGCCTAGAAATGTACAATAACACTAAAAAAAAAGATTCTCATATAACCATGTGGCTCAGTGAGCTGGGTTTTAAGATCCTCAGTTACAATAAATTATCATGACTCCACAGGTTTCAGCTCAGCTATTTTTGTGCTAAATAAAAATGTATCATTAAATATTGTAAGACATGATAAAATTTCAGGAGTCAGTAAAACAGCACTAGTAAGTATACACATATACAGATTAAAAACTGGCACAAAGAATAGATTTAAGAGTATGCTGTCTTTGCAATCATGAAAAACACTTTAAAAAAGTAGGAATTACTACTAGTAGTTATCACAATGTTCTGTATAAGCATTATAACATGTGGTTAGTACAGTGGGTTTCATCCTTAGCATACTTCTGAAGTAGACTTTTAAGATGTAGATTTCGACCTGTGTTCCTACCCACATCATCACTATCAATTCCAATAAATAAGAACAAAAAGCCTTCTTACAGCAAAAGTCTAAATAGTCTGGATGGTCTGTAATTCAGAAACACCTCTTTCTGTTCATCGGTTTAACTAGAATAAGACATGCAGAAGCAAAACTAAAGTTAATGAGATAAATTAACAAATGAATGAAACCGGCTCAGATTTCTTCAAACTTCATTCCAAGGAGAGAACTGAATTATGGTTTTATATTCTTTGTAACTCCTGCAGCCACTGAGCCTTGCATACAGAGGTGGGCCTACCTGAGTCAGGGTCCTCATGGATACGCCCTTCAGAAGCCGGGAGACTTATATACTGTAAGAAACTTAGATGGCAGCTGATATTAAGTTACCGCAGGATGACAGTTAAACCTAGATTCTGAGGATCTAAATATCATACTTTTGTGTTTAAGTTAGGAAAAATAGTTTGTTGTGCAAACTTTTAGGCTTATGTCTGAAATAAGTTTGGAAGGCTTTTCTGAATGCTCTGTAGCATACATTGAAACTTTATTTTCCAATAAGTGTGACTTCTGATAATTTCTGGAAGAGAATTAGTGCATAGTAAGCAAAAGAGGGTGAGTCTATCTTACATGAACTGACTGAAAGAGCTTGGCTTGTTTAGCCTAGCAAAACATAAGATAAGAGGGTAGATGATGTTCTCTATAAGTATATCCGGGAACAAACACAAGGGAGAGGGAATGGTTATTAAAGCTAAAAGACAATATCAGTGCTAGAACAAAGGTATGTAATTTGGCCTGAAAATTGCACTGCAAATTAGAAGATGATTTCTAACCATGAGACATGCCTAGTAAAGGGAGATGTGAGTATATGAACAAGATTATCTGCTACTGTAAGTAGCAGATAATTGGACTTGCTGGTCAAAGAAAACCCTTCCTGTTCCATTTTTTGGCTGTTTTGGGTTTTTTTGTGGGTTGCTTTTTTGTTTGGTTGATTGGGTGGGGCAGGGGGGTGGGAGGGGAGGGACACGATGAGTTAACTGGGTTAATATCCTAAGGCTGGATAAGTTTGTTGTGAGCAAATTGACCAGCCATAATCAGGTCTCTGGTACTTGTTTCCAATGTAAATGCACTTTTCCTCCAGCTCACTGTATAATGAAGGAGCTCTCCAAAATGGAACATTTGCAATAGAAGAGAATGAATCTTCACCTTAGCTGGTGACAGTGGAGTTCATCTGGGACATGGAATACATAGTCCACTATTATATGGCACCCACTGTTAGATTTCAGTTCTCATTCTAAATATGTAGAAGAGCTAGAAACTTATTCCAGAGTTTTCTTGATCTCTCTGTATGTTTTAGTTCTTTAATTAATCTTTTTGATGTTGAAAAGTATTCCGATCTCCTGTAAACACACAAACCTAATTACTTATGCCGATGTGAGGTGCGTTATTCATTCTTTGGCACTTCTTTTGTCTGTAATAATGCAAAAACATGATGGACACTGGCAGATCTGGCAATGCAATGAAACATGCAATTAGTCTTAAAATTCATCCAATTATGTACCATTCATTTATTAGATTACATCAAAAGTATCATTTCAGTTTTAGAGATTTTCTGTAAGACAATACTATTCTGTTTTGTAAACATCTTAAATTTCCATTTCACACACTTACTGTGATTTTGCTAAAGACATTTGTTTCATCTGTTCAAGATTTCGATTTTCAGAAAATGTTTGGAAAAACCAAGGGATTATAGGCTGGGCTAAACTGCTAATGAACTTCCAGTCCTCAATACAATGAAGAATTTCAATAGTAAATCAATCAGTAAATCAAAGACATGCACTTTTTCCCATGACTTCTCTCCCTCTTCTTCCCCTCCACCCTATACTGAAAAACAGCACATTTGATGGGACTTCTTATATGACACCAGCTCCTGTTGCATGACAGCTGATCTAAAAGCTAGCTTGCCAGCTATATCTAAGGCCTAACTTCAAAGGTTCCAAGATCTACACAAATGAGGACTAGATAATGAGAAGACTAGAGGAAAAAACAGTGCCAAGTCAGGGTAGATATGTACACTTTCTACAGCACTAAGGGCAATCTGTCAAAACGAGCTGCAGTTCACATCATCTATTTATTGTATATTTATCTCCTTTGCAGAAGTATGTCATTTTTTGCTAACAAGTGAGAGATCGCTACCACTTGAACGTCAAGAGTTCTATTACTGACCCATAGCAAATGTTCTCTGAGTGCCCACTGAGCTTCTTTAGTCCACAGGAATTTTTATGTCTACACGTACTCTGATATTTCCCAAAATAAAATGTTCATATTTGCTTGGTTTAAAAAGAAACTACATACCACTACTGCTGTTTCATCCATATCTGCTCATGTGGGCAAGGGTAAACACAAGTAAATTAAGTTTAACACATCTGTTTTCAACAGCATATAGTTTCCCCCCTTCAAAATGGTAGCTTATCCTATTTATTTATCTATCACCACACCACTGAATTGTCCTAAAGTAAAAATTCAAGATCTAGTCAGAGACTAATAATGGCTGTAATTGTATCTGAAATGTACCATTCATTACTATCTAAATATATGGATTCACCCATGTCTCACACAGTTGGAATTTGCACTGTGAAAAGGAATTAGCAAAATCTGCCACAACTACAGGACAGCACAAAATTTTGATATAGGAGAGATTCTAAAATTAGGAAAACAATAAAGCTGCTAGAAAAGAAACAGTTTTTGCAACTCCTGCAAGTTACTTTATTTTGATAGTCAGGGGTCTTTCTGTCCACACAAGCTTCTTCCACATGTCTGCTAGAAGTTATCAGCTCATATTGTTCATCAATGCCAGTATAAAACAAAGCCCAGTGCCATTTTAAGACCATCAAATCATACCTAGTGAGATTTACTGTTGGGACCTGAAAGTGTTCTATTCTAGCTTGCAAACCGCTCCTCTCCTTTGTGGGCCCATATAAGACTCAGATAAAATACTGACACTGGCACTTGCTTACCCTGATTTAAAGTTCATTTAAGTCTATGGGGATTGTTCCACTGACATTAATGGGTTTTGTATTGGGCCCTTTTAGCACACTGGCAAGTCCCTAAGTCTCCAGGCAACACTCCAAGATCCTTAAAAGGGCACGACAAGAAGTCTCACTAAGTGAATGGCACATTCACTACTCCCCGCTGATGTACAACACCTTTTCAAAATATATGTTCATACCAAAGGCTCATCTATCTTTTTATGACTGATACAGGAACAACCAAGATATATGATCAGCCACACCCTCACAGCTTGTCCCTTTTCCCAAAACAGTTCAGTTACAGTTTGTTTCAGTAGTTACCCAGTAACTGGGGTTCACATCATTTCAATTCTCAGACACCCTGGAGAAATAAAGTAAAATACAATACAATACAATAAAAACCCAAACAAACCAAAGCAAACCAAGACACGAAACCATCCCATCTTGAATTCAATAATGGAAGAAATTTACTGCATGTACCTGGGATCATGCAAGGAAATATCATGACCATGCACAATATTTCTTTCTACAGCAAGAAAGAAATGATAAAATAATTTCTAATTTGAGGACACAAAGATTGATTTTCTGGTTATCAACATCTTTCCTTGCCTTTTAACTAAAAAAAAAGTTTAATTAAGGTTAAGTTTGATTTAAATTATGTGTCTACCTGTTTAAATATAAAGATAGTTTAGATAGAGAAAGAATATACCTACAGAGTCCTTTTCATTTTAAAACATTATTTTAGGAGTCATGTAGTAACCTTGTGGTTGGTGTGGGAACTTTGTGTTTAGTGTTTACTACAGACCACCCAATCAAGGGGAGCCTATTGACAAAACCTTCTTACTCAACCTACATGAAGCATTGCTCTCCCAGGCTCTTGTCCTGCTGGAGGACTTGAACCACCCTGACAACTGCTGAAACAGTAGCACAGGAAGCCATAGACAATCCCGGAGTCTCCTGGAGTGCATCGAGGATAACTTCTTAAGCCATGTCATAGACAGACCTACCAGAGGGAATGAAAGACTGGACCTGTTTAGCACCAACGCTAGTAAGATAATCAGTGACGTCAAGATTGGAGGCAGTCTGGACTGCAGTGATCACACACTGTTGGAGCTCGCAGTCCTGAGGATATGGGTCAAGTGAAGAGTGAAGTCAGGACCCTGAATTTCAGGAAATCAAAATTCCAGCTTATCAAAGAGTTAGTCAATAGGACCTCCTGGGGCACCACCCTCAGGGACAAGGAAGGACAACAGAGCTGGCAGATATTTAAGGATGCTTTCCCTAGAGTGCAAGAGCTCTCGATCCCCAGGTGTAAGAAATCAGGAAAGGAAGGTGTCCTGGCTTCAGGTGGGAAAGAGTTAATTTTCTTTCTAGTGATTGCTGTGCAAAGAATGTCAATAATATCTCTTGTTTTCAATTGATGTGCTAAGTGATTTTTACACTATTCAAGGACTTTTTTCAGCTTCCCATAGAAGCATAGGCAGAAAAACGGAATGGCCAATGAAATATTCCATACAATAGACATCATGCTCAGTATATAAATGAGGGTTAGCTGGGGAATGGGAATCCATGATCACTGCTTGGGACGGTGCCAATTCATCAGGCGGTGAGAGTGACCTGTGTCATTATGATTATTGTTATTATTATTGTTATTTTTACTTTTCTGTTACTGTTTCTATTAAACTGTCTTTATCTCAACCTACAAATGTGGGTTTTCTTTACCTTTCCCCTCCCTTTTTCTCCTCTTCTCCTCACCCTTCTAAAGGGGGGAAAAGAAGGGAGGAGAGGGGGTGAGCAACCACCTGTATGGTCCTAGCTGCTGACTGGGGTTAAACAACAACAGAAGGCAAGAGACTGGCATGAATGAGTCGAGACCTGCTGGTTAAAGACCAGGAAGGAAACACATAGGCAGTGGAAGCAGGGACAGGTATCCTGGGAAGAGTACAGGGATGCTGACCAGTAGTGTAGGGATGGAGTCAGGAAGGCCAAGGCACATCTGGAGCTGAACTTGTCAAGGTATGCAAAGAATAAGGGCTTGTTCAGGTATGTCAGCCAGAAAAGGAGGGTCAAAGAAAGTGTACCCGCCCTGATGAGCAAGACTGGAAAACTGGTAACAAAGGATGAGGAGAAGGTTGAGGTACTCAACAACGCTTTTGCCTCAGGCTTCACTGGCAACCGCTTTCCACACCTCTTGAGTGGATGGGCTGCAAGACACGGACTAAGGGAGCAAATCCCTCCCACTGTAAGAGATCGTGTTCATGATCACCTGAGGAACCCGAAAACATGTAAGTCTATGGGACCTGACAAGATGTGTCCCCGAATCCTGAGGGAACTGGCTGAAGTAGTTGCCAAGCCACGCTCTATGATATTTGAAAACTCGTGGCAGTGGGGTGAAGTCCTGCATGACTGGAAAAGGGAAACATTGCATCCATTTTTAAAAAGAGTAGAAAGGAGGACCCTGGGAACTACCAAGCTGTCAGCCTCACATCTGGGGAGATCATGGAACAGATCCTCCTAGAAGCTATGCTAAGGCATGTGGAGGACAGGGAGGTGATTCGAGACAGCCAGCATGCCTTCACCAAGGGCAAGTCCTGCCTGACCAACCTAGTAGTCTTCTGTGGTGGAGTGATTAGTGGACAATGGAAGAGCTACACATGTCATCTATCTGGACTTCTGTAAGGTCTTTGACACAGTCCCCCACCTCATCCTTCTCTCTAAATTGGAGAGATAAGGGTTTGATGGGTCTACTGTTTGGTGGATGAGGAATTGGTTGGATAGTTGTGTGCAGAAGGTCCTGATCAATGGCTCAATGTCCAGATGGAGATCAGTGAGTAGTGATGTCCCTCAGGGGTCCATATTGCAACCAGTACTATTTAGTATCTTCATCAATAACATCGACTGTGGGATAGAGTGCACCCTCAGCAAGTTTGCAGATGACTTGGTGTGGCTGCATTGTATGGCTGACATGCCTGAGTGATGGGATGCCATCCAGAGGGACCTGGACAAGCTCAAAAAGTGGGTGCATGTGAACTTCATAAGGTCCAACAAGGCAAGTGCAGGGTTCTGCACCTGGGTTGGGGCAACCCATGGTATCTATACAGGCTGGGGGATGAAAGAATTGAGAGCAGCCCTCAGGAGAAGGACTTGGGGGTACCAGTGGATGAAAAGCTGGACATCAGCTGACAATGTGTGCTCTCAGCCCAGAAGGCCAACCATATCCTGGGCTGTATCAAAAGAAGTGTGGCCAGCAGGTCAAGGGCGGTGATTCTGCCCCTCTACTCCACTCTGGTGAGACCCCAGCTGGAGTACTGCATCCATCTCTGGAGCCCTCAGCACAATAAAGACATGTACCTGTTGGAGCAGATCCAGAGAAGGGTCACAAAAATGATCAGAGGTTTGGAACACCTTTCTTATGAGGACAGGATGAGAGAGTTGGGGTGGTTCAGCCTGGAGAAGAGAAGGCTCCGGGGACACCTTATTGTGGCCTTTCAGTACTTAAAGGGGGATTATAAAAAAGTTTGGGACAAAATTTTAGCAGGGCCTGTTGCAATGGGACAAGGTGTAATGGTTTTATACTAAAAGAGGGTAGATTCAGACTAGATATAAAGCAGAAATTTTTTACTCTGAGGGTGGTTAAACATTGGAGTACGCTGTCCAGATGGTAGGTGGTAGATGCCCCATTCCTGGAACCATTCAAGGTCAGGCTTGACAGGGTTCTGAGCACCTGATCTAGTTGAAGATGTTCCTGTTCATTGCAGGGGGGTTGGACTAGATGACCTCTAAAGCTCCCTTCCAACCCAAACTATTTGATAATTCTGCGATTCTGTGACTCTAGTAAAAGTGACAAACTCAGTGGTCAGGTGAAGGCAAAAGATGACAATAACTATATTTAATTGGTGTGATAGGTAACTGCCCTGGTTCCAGTGGAGATAGGGTTAATTTTCCACAGGCTCTGGCAGGAACACAGGTATTCCATCCCGTTTGAGCCATGCCCACTCTGAGCTGCCAGGGGAGGCGGCAGGAAGTCAAGGATTGGAGCGGGCTGCTGTGTCCCAGGTCCAGTTGGTGAGCGGTGGTACCATAATTGTGTTTGTATATTCCTATATCCATGTTACTGTTGTTGTTTTCTTGTTCCCTTTGCTGTTCAGTTAAACTGCCTTTGTCTCAACCCACAAATTTTGCCTTTTTCTTCCGATTCTTCCCGTATTGGGGAAGCCCGAGAGAGCGACACGTGGTTCTTTGTTGCTGCCTGAAGCCAAACCACAACAGTAACACAGTAAAACTGACTTTTTAGAGATTCACATGATCACTGAAAATCTTAATCAGTGCGTCTGCGAGACACAAAACAAATCCAGAAGGCTGACTGTTGCCAGTGATTTATATTGTCCACCTACACTGTGGCACCCAGTGAGAGACATTAAAAAATCAGTAATGTTTGACTGCAAAAAGAAAAACTGTAAGTCCATAGACCACAGGCAAAGCACTTTGAGCCACGTTCTGTCAGCAACAGAAGAGGTTAATTTGTGTGATGACTAACAAAGAAACAAAATTTCTAGAGATGGAATGTATTGACTCTCATTAATAAAATTGTAGTAAAAACACTTACATGAACCAACAAAGACTTCCAAAACTCTGCTATGTATGTATATATATGTAACACTTTTTTACATTTTTAAGACCAGACAGTAATGCTACACTGAGGACAAAAAGAAAGATTGTGGAAAATTCTAGAAGAGCAAAGAAAGAAGAAAAAAAAAAAAAAAAGAAAAAATACATAAAAGCTTGTCTCCAGTCTGGTCTACCTACCTAACTTACAAAACTCAAATCAATAAAATAGTGACTTCCCACAACTTTCTGCAACACAAGAAAATGTTGTAAAGGCAAGAGACCACATAGCTACTACTATGCTTCTGTCTTCTGATAAAGTCTCTGGACTTGACGGCTTTCCACACTGAGTTCTTTTAGAACTGTTAAACCCTACACTTATGGTGACACTTGAGGAAAGTGTCTGCTTGAACATAGAGAAGGGAGCATATCTCCCAAGGCTTTTATCTAATTAAAAAAAATAAGTTGAAAAACCCGAATATTAAAACATGAAATTTAAGACCAACAGCATTAAATTCAGCTATAACCTCTGACTCACTGAATCACAAAGAACATTGGCTAAATAATAACCAGTAAAAAGAACGAGGTGACAGTGGCTGAAAGAAATATATTTAAAGCAAGTATCCTACTTTTAAAAATATAGTATATGAAAGAAACAGTGGGTATTTTAATGAGATAAATCCTAACCTACTTAATAATTGTATTTTAGGAAATGCTAAATGTCTCTGAATTAGCTAAAGAAACTAATGATTAGATATTTTCCCTAGTGTAAAGAACTACAAAATGGTTGCTCTGGGCAGTGAATGTGATTGCATATTAGAGAAATTCCAAGTACTGCCTTGCTCTAATTTTTTATTAAAATCACCAAATAAATTGTATGAAACTTTTTAGAGAGAATTTGTAACAAGTTTAGTTGATTGTAGTTACTGTTTGAAAGACAGAAAATGCTAAAGAGAAGAATGGAAAGAATTATTTTAATGGAGCTTTGTAAAATAATCAGAAAGCATAATTTAAAATCCTATTAATTTAAAACTCAGTTAGATTTCTTTTTTTTTTTTTTAAAAAAAAAACAACACAGGAACGTATATGTATATTATTGACGAAAAAGACAGTTGCTAAATAAAAACCAAATTGGTGGAAGTCAATAAAGAAAAAGTGAATTTCAGAGTTAAGGGATTCCCTCTTTCTACAGAACAAAGAAACATACTCTGCAGTAAATTAGAGAAGACACGAGGTCAAAGTTATGCCAATTTACTGTGGAAAAAAGTTGGCACAGTAACAGAGGGGAAAGTCACGTCTTCTCCCACAAAAATTTACTAGTAGCGTCTAAAGGAAGAAAGGGAACTATACCCTGTGTACCTTTTGTCACATAAAAATATACAAGTTTTCACCCTCACTCAATGATTCTACAATTACTCCACTTAACTCCCAAGGTTTGAGATAAGCTTGAAAGATATCTGATGGATAGGATCTGTCTTCTTGTCTCTGCCTTAAATTCTTGTCCCCAAACACCCCTCTCTGAGGTTCTACCTCTGAGAAAACCTCTGGATAGGTCCTACAGGAAAACAAGTAAGGCATCACTAGTCACTGAAACGTAAGCAAAATTTTTTTTCCAGACTAAAAATATCCACCTTTTCTGTAGAAGTAAGCATCAATGATAAAATACCAGGCTGTTATAGAAAATAGAGCAATCAATGGGTTAATGTCACTTTAGCGAAGGGGCGGAAGATAATGATTGATTATCCTTATTCTTGGAAACGTTATTAATTAATTCCCTAGTCCCTGCAAATAACTTCAGTTTACAGAAAAATTAAGTTCTTAAATGTTTTGATTTGTACCTTCCATTGAAAAGAAACATACTTCAGCCAATGTAGCTCCTGCTGAAAATTCTCTTGATTTTTTTATCTGGAAGAAAAACAAACAAAACCCTTAGGAACATATCATGTAAAGAAATGCTTAAGATCTTGTGCCTACCCTACGCCTGACCTATACTCCATGTTGAAAGTCTAATGCTGCTACAAGCACCTAACAGGTTTGGCATCCTTCTTGGAAGAAGATAATTTGAACTTCAACTTAATGGTTTCATTCAGCAAGAAATCAGCCTTTCAGAATCATAGTTTAGAATGCCTATTTAGCTTCTAGTCAATAAATCATCTACAAGTGTCCCTTGTTTTAGGCTTTAGAAATTCTTTAATCACTGATACTTGATATTAATTGCTCTTTGATATCCAGTCATCTTTTGACTAGAACTTAGGTTGTATGTTTTCTAGACTATTATTAAAAGCTGTCTATACTTGTAATTACAGTGAAATACTTTAGCAAAAAAATAAAAAGGTGATTTCCAGCATATGTAAATATCTATGTACTTGCCTACTCTACAGCTTAGAAAACTGTACTTCAAACAATAAAGCCAAATTCACAGCTGTCAGCAAAAAAATTAGTTTTGAATACATTTCCAAAACCAGCAGTGGATCTAACTAGCCTCATGCTTGAGCTACAGAACTCATTTAAACAAAGGCAACATCATATTTTAGAGTTCTGTCTTTTGTCCAAAATATTTTGTATATAATTCTCACTGTGCTTGATATGGAAATGAAATGGCAAATCTTTGTGTATTCATTTTTAAGACTGTTTTATGCCCTAATGTCTGACACTATTTTAGACTCAAATAGCCAATATCAAGACTTTTGATTTATTCTGTTAAATTTAAATCAAAGTATAAAAATTAGAAAAAAAATATTGCTTACTCAATACTACTCCTTCCAAAATTTCACATTTTTCAACAGTACCATTTGTGACATACCCCTAATGCATCACAGCATTTTCTATAATGATGTGATTTTAAATACATACTTTAATGACATACATGTACTTTCAAATAAGAAAGATTAACATGGATGGATCTTTCAACAGAAATGGGATTAGGAAAGAGAGAACACTGCTAGAACAACAAGTTTATTACAGATATTATAACTCCTCCCTCCAAAAGCAAACAAAATCTTCCACACTTATTTACTAAAACTGTATTTTGTTTTCTTTTATACAAGTAACCTGCAGCATTGACTAATTCAATTAGGAAATGGTTATTTTGGGATGCTTAATAGCGTTCAACCATAATTTCATGGAATTACACGAAACTCATCTATTTGAAGGGTAGAATGTCCTATATTTGCAACTAAAAAGGAGTAAAAAAGAAAGGGGGTGAGCATGGGGATGGAGAAGAAGAAAGGGATCCTTGAGCAGAGCTTTCTAGTACAGCTCATTCTTCTGTGATAAAAATATGTAAAATCAGGCTAATGCTATCAAAAAACAATACTTAGGCCAATATTTAGACCATCTATTATTTGTCCCATGTAAGTAAAAACCATTATGCAACATGATTGCAGAGAAGACTGCTGAGCTGGTATTCTGTGAAATCTGAGTGAATAATTCACTCAAAAGAGAAGTGAAATCTTCCCCAAAGGGAAATTTAATACCTTCCAGTTATCATGATTTTCTCTTTCGTATAGGCAAAAAGGCATGCTCATGGCATGACAGCTAGACCTGTCATCAGTTTTACCCTAAATGACTAAAACTGTATTTACTGCAATGTTGGGTTCCTTTTGAATTTTCCAAGTCAGAAGGGAGGGTGCTTGAGCCATGTGGAGCAATTACAGTAGCAGCTCTGAACATTCATGTCATGATCTAAGATGCATGATGACCATGTTTTCAAAATTGTTTTAAATACATTTATTCTCAGTTAAGATTTTTACACGGTACAGAAGCTGAGTTTGGAGTAGCACATTGTCATGGTTTTGGCCAAATTGGCCAGTGACGGGTGACAGATGCTCTCCCCCCACCTCTCACTCCAAGGAGAGGAGAACAAGAGGTAAAAAGCGTCATGAGTTTAGAAGGAACTAAACTACTTTAATGAAATATTAACAATAAAATAAAAGGGAAATAATGAAATTCACAAAGTATACACAAAATCATATTAATCTCCCAGGATGGATGACGTCACCGGCAGGCACTGGGGAAGTCCCAGACTGGACTCAGCAATGGGTGGGAACTAGATTCCAGAGCTGGAGTCTGGAACGCACAGATCGGGATCAAAGGCAGATGAAAAGACAGGGTCCTCCTCGGACGTTGGCCATTGAAGAAAGAGGGAGCTGACCCTTTGATCTCTCAGCTTTTATACTGAGCATGGGGCAGATGGGATGGAATACCCCTGTTGGTCTATTTTGGGTCACCTGTCCTATCCGCTCCTCCCAACAGGTGGGACCCCTCTGTGCTTTTCTGCTTCCGACCCTCCAGGGGGGCAAATAACAAAATTAGCTGACCTTGGTTGTTATAGCAATAAGTATAAGCAAGAGCTTCTTTGCGTACCATTCCTTGGCTTTAACTAGAAACATTGGCCTTATCACTCTGAGAATGAACAGTTTTCTGCACAATATGCTGTTAGTTTCAGAGAGTTAGAAAAGGCCTAACTAAGAAGTAAAATTACTGAACAGAAAGTTGGTTCTGTTTACCTCAAACCAGGACATACCTGAAGTGATTTTACTTTACTCCAGTAACCTGTGATAAGCTCTCATGTGTATGTTGCAAAGGAAATCCTCTTTGCCATAGTGAAAAATTTCAAGGAGGATCTTCTGCTGAGAAGTCTCAGAACATGTTTGGCTATTTATCTGTCATCGTTCATTACAGTCATGTCAACTAGGTAAAAGAAATCCCAAGTCCTTACACTAAAGAAAGACAAAGCATCCAGTTTAAGACGTAAAGCACGCCTCACCAGTCTGATCGTTTTCTATGATGAGATGAATGACTTGCTATAGGAAGACAGAGAACAGTGAGTGTTTTATAGAGAAGCAAGACTCCTACAGTACCATTATAATCCAAATGGACAGATATGAATTGGGTTGATGGACAATGTATGAATTTACCTGGACTGCCAGCCTCAAAGAATTACAACCAGCAGTAAAAAAATCCAACTGGAAGCCAGCTGCTAGATATGTTCAGAGCACTTTCTCTAGCTGACAGTACCAAACTGGGAGGTATAAGGGCAGGGCTGTTACAGTTGAGACCTTGACAGACTGAAGAAATGGGTTGACAGGAACCTCATGAAGTTCAATGAAGTAAGGCGATGTCAAATCTTGCATCTGTAATGTAATAACCCCATCCAACCATACAGACTCAACATCAGCTGGATGGAAGGAAGCTTTGCAGAAGGTCTGGGCAAATTTTCAAAGCAAATTTTAGCAAAAAGTAAGAAGCTAAAAAGGTAAAAGGAGAGAGATGTCACAAGTTACACTAGGGAAAAAAAGTTAACCTCCTTCTCCCCCTCCCAAATAAAAGAAAAAGTCACGTAGTCTTATTCATAGAATTCTGTGACTTGTTTCTAATGACTCTAAGAAGCAATACGCAATTCAGCACATGCAATTAGAGTTTTTTTGATTAATTTCTTTGTTTTTTGTTTTCCTATGTATTAGTAAGAAGATACAGAAACACATACAGGCATTTAAATTTGCCAATAAAATGGTTATTCTCCCCTCAGCCACATTAATAACATAAGCCAAATCTGCTAGCACTTTAGGACTAGCTAGGACTAGGACTAGTTTTGGGCTGTACAGATTTACAGCAACATTCTAGAGAGATCCAGTTGTCACAAGATCTGTAATTTTAAACCAGAATACTGTTTGCTTTCTTCCATTGTCTTAGTTCTTTTGCCTCCTTTCCTGCAATGAGAAGTATCTTGCTTTGTTCTACATTACTTCAGTTCTAATCTCAACATAGCATTCACTATTTCTCCAAGAACAGCCTTCTAGCTAAAAAGGCTGGAGCTTAACATGTCAATGAATGTTGAAACATTCATAATTAAGGCACCTGACAACTTTGTCTTCTAACTGGAATGTTCAGCTATCACATAAGCTTTGAATAATCTTGCACTTGGGAATGCTTTCCAGTAAATCAAAGTCCAATGAAATGAGCATGTCAGAGGCTTGATAATGTCCAAAAATCATCTTTTTGGAAAGTACCCTTAATCCATATATAGAACTTGGATATTTTGCTACTTTTCAAAAGGTTTTTTTTTTATTTATTTTTATTTTTTGAGTATGAACAGTGACAGCACTATTAGTCATTGCCAAAGGGTACAAGACAGGACTTATCATGGGACATGTAGTTACGAAGTAAAGTAAGCCCAGAAATTATGCTGAAAAACATTCTTCAGAATAATTTAGACTTTTAAATAATTCACTGATAAGAAAAGCTACCAAGAAAAAGCATTTTGGACAGTCAGTAAACACTTTCAGCTCAGGCTCACTTACTGTTGTCAGATTATGTATTAAAAAGCAATTCCTGAATGTAGAAATTAATAGAAGTTGCTATTTTTTTAAAAGTAACAGCCCATTTTCATCCTTGTGCCCTCATAAGAATTTATACACTTGGTTTGAAAATTAAGACATAAGCTGAGCAAAGAATGCATAAAATAAATCAAATCATTTATTTCTGAATATAGCAAAAATTAATTGAAGTAATTGTTAAGGATATTAACAGGCCAGCTGTCACTTGGAAAAAAAAACGTCTTGAATCAGAAAGGTTATAATGAAACATCAGGAACAGTTGCCTGTGCTTTTTCGCTCATTTTATACTCCTTCAAACCTTTCTATACTGAAACTTTAACTGTATTAATATTGCATTTTTTTAAAAAATTGCAGGAACCAAATTAAACAACCCCTTCACCTCCAATCTTGACTGTCTACTTGCTTCAATTACAGAGCCATGGCATTTTCCTGTCATTTTAGAAGGGCCATTTGTCTGCTACTCAAAAAAAGGAACAAATGCTTTTCTGTGTGATGACACTAATTAAACTGAAACTGAGATGAGAAAAATCACAGAGACCCCATTTGCCTTAAAGCCCAAATATATCACCTCATATAAAACAGGTTTCCAAACCTGAGGAGAAAAGATCCATAGCCTTGATCTCCCACATTGCCACTGAAATGGCTAATAGCTACTTTTTAATGCAAATTCATTTTCTTACAAACCCAATTTAAGTGTCATCCAATTTTCTTATCTGTGGCCATATGCTTAAAAAGTAATTACTCTCCTAGCATTTTTAATTAAAATGATGTTATCTATGGTTCTAGATGCATTTAGTACACCACTGATCTCAGATACCAAATGAAATTTCAATAGATGAGTCATGTCATGCATTTCACTGTTTTACAAGTTGCATTGTAACTGGTACTATGAAACACAGGTGGAATAAGTATCCACCAAATTCTCTCATATCTAACTGTCAGATATAGAAAAGTATGTTCGTTTATTGTATTTTTTTATAATAAATAACATCTGCATTACTCTTAACAACATCAGTAGGTTGTAAGCTGATACCTGAAGTTAAACTCTTACCCTGGCTGTAAATTTCAACCTTCTCACCAGCTGTATGTTACCACAGGCCCTGTGTGCCCAGTACAGAAAGTCTGTGATAAGAAGTCAAGATTTTAAGAAAACTTGAATTTTTACATTCTTCAATCACCATTTCAGTCCACATTTCAGCCCGAGTTCATTAAGTTTGTCCCTTAGTTATACCAAATGTGAAGCTGTGTTGTCTTCTTGTTTAATAAATAAATAATTACTAGCAATAATAATAAAATTTCTAATGCAAGGTATTGCTCATCATCATTTTCTCCTAACCAAACTACAGCTACTAAAATTAGCTTTTACACATTTTCTGTTAACTTGACATTCTTAATTCCCTATTTACCATAGGCCGCTTGTATCTGGTGCTTAGATCTGTAGCTAGATGGAGAACAATACCTAGCATTGTATTTTTCAAGAAACTGGTGTATAACATGACTGACTTAGGATCAGGGATGGCCAGCATCATTTTGCAACTGGTAAATAATCATCTGTAAAGAGATGCATCTACACTGTGCATTCAGTGTCACAAGAACTAGTAAACTATGTCCTAATATAAATTTACGGTATTTTTCCTAAAAACGATGAAGAGCAATCAGCGATTTCACACTGATTGTAAGTGTTGGTGATGTAAATCACGTTGTAACTCAAAACATTGTCAAACACCATCCCCAAAACCTTAAAAATATTTTTTTATGACTAGGAGAATAGAAAGAAAAATCAATATAAATTCATTAATTTAAGTAATAGTGATGGAATCTTATTCCCAAAAACTGATCTAGATGTAGACTTCACAGTATGATTTTGCTGTATTCAAGAAACTTCATAGATCAAAAAAAAGTGCTATCATTTTGAATTATGCCTTTAGCTATGTTCTAACAGGTACTGTAGTTAAAATTGAAACTTATATCAGTTAAAACAGCTGCCAGCATATATTACACTAGCTGACAACACACTCTTGTTTTCTAATCTTTATAGTCCCGTATATTCATTTGTCTCTGTTACTTATAATGTATATTTTATCAAATTTTATGTTTAATAATACTTTCATGAAGTATTCTCTGAATGTGGCAATATCTTTAAATAGAGTCTCTAGTGAATAAGTAAATGCATTTCAGCTCTATGATCATAGAGGGAAGCCGTCATTTGGGACAACAATTTTCTTCCCTCCAAATCATCCAAGACAACATCCTCACAGTAGAAGCCTATTCCTAAACTCCACTGAAATCAATGCTAGTCTTCTGGCTTGTTCTTCCATGTTTTGAATGAACTCAGCGTCTCTACTATGAGTGTGGACCATCACAGGTTCACGTTTTGCCATTTGGTGTTTTCTATTTTGTCACTGTTTCAGTTTATTACTCCAGTCTAAGGACAGAACTAGTTCCCCTGTGTGTGAACACCGATTCTGCGCGTGATGATCACCTCTGGTTTGTAGTTAACCACCAGCACAGCATCTTAGAATGGGGAGTAAAGGCAAATTAACACAATTAAAACAAACAAATGAACTGGCATATATTAGTACAGGCTGAAGCCTGGTTTTGGTTGGTTGGTTGGTTTTTGGTTTTGTTTTGTTTTATTAACATGTGGCTATGTGGAAATCTTAAATTGCTACAATGCCATCTGAAGTCCAAAAGAGAAAATTTACTAGTAATATTTATACTAACATATGAGGCAGCTAAATGTCTTAGAAAAAAACCCTTAATTCATGACCAGTGTTGATGCATAAACTTCCAGAAGTTTTCCATCTGTTTACTGTGCTTGAGGTACATTCATTTCATTTCCAGATTCCCATAGCTGCATTTAAAATTTATCATTATTAAAGTATCTCCAACTATATAGATTCCTATATTTAGACAGTGGTTTCACTCAACTGCATTTTATTAATTTGGATTAACGCTATATGTGGAATTGGAATTCTGTATCTTAATATAACATCTCATGATTAGAATTCTTGAGACCCACGAAGAAAAAAAGAGCTATATCAAAATGAACTTTTTTCTATTAGGAGCAAAGGTATGTGAAAAGACAAGGTGCTATATAGTATTTTGCCCCACCAAAGATCCTTTAAACCAGCAGTGCAAGAAAATTCTGAAGTTTCCAGCACAGTTATGAGTTAGCAACTACTTAATTGTACATAATATCTCTATGTTAGCAGAAGAATGGCTTCTATACATTATTTTCATTTTAACTCACATTTTTTTTAATAAAAAATGAAATAAAAACTCTTCAACAGTTAATGGTGACTTAATAACATTTATATATATAATCTGGCATATGTTGTCATGGTTTAACCCCAGCTGAAAAATGGACCAGGCAGCTGCTCCCTCACTGTCCCAGTTTGGATGAGGGAGAGAAACAGAAAAAGTAAAAGTGAGAAGAAAAACTCATGGGTTGAGATGAAGACAGTTTAATAAGTAAAGCAAAAGCTGTTCATGCAAGCAAAGCAAAACCAGGAATTCATTCACTGCTTCCCATCCTCAGGCAGGTGTTCAGCCACCTCCAGGAAAGCACGGCTCCATCACGCATAATGGTTACTTGGGAAGACAAACACCATAACTACAAACACCCTCCTTTCCTTCTTCTTCCCCTGGCGTTATATACTGAGCATGATGTGATATGGCATGGAATATTCCTTTGGTCATTTGGGGTCAGCTGTCCTTACTGTGTCTCCTCCCAAATTCTTGTGCCCCCCAGCCTGCTCACTGGTGGAGCGGTATGAGGAGCAGAAAAGGCCTTAACTGCCTAGCAGTCTGAAAACACTACTGTGCTATCAAAAGTATTTCTCATCCCAAATCCAAAACATAGCACTTCATCAGCTGCTAGCAAGAAAATTAACTCCACCGCAGCTAAAACCGTGATATTTGTCTATCATAAAAGGGCTGAAATCTTTTTATTTAGGCAGTAAAATGCTATATTGTATTCTGGGAAATAAAAGCCTTTTTTTTTTTTTCTAGTCTATAAGTTAACAAAGATCCTATGTAAAGATGTATCAAGGACTGCCACTGATCCCTAATATAATAAGTTTAGTGTGTTTCTGTTAGAAGGTAAGTACTTGCTTTACTAAGTTTTTTAGAGCTCAATTTTAATGTGTGGAGGAAGAGGGAACAACAGAAACAAAATAACCATTTACTATAGAGGATATATTTCCCTTAAAAATTCCCAGTAAAGTTTTCTTATTTCCTACTCTTCAATAAACAGCTTTGAAGAAGTAAAAGTGATTAATACAGCTCTCATCAACTATCCACTTTAAAAGTAGCTGCAGAGAACATAAATAATAGCAAAAGAAAACAATAACATCTGAAATGGGAGCATGGATGTTACTGCTGAGCTGTTAATTTAGATTTTACTTAGGATATAACCCTCTCTGGTTCCTAAAGCTGAAATGACTATGAGAATTCGTTTATTTGTTTCAAAACATGGTATACTTTAAAAACAAAACCTGATATTACTCTTTTTCCTTCTATCTCTTCCTGAGGGGACTGGATCACAACTACATCTGGAAAATGGAGTTTTGAGGTACCAAAATTGATTTAATCCCATACTGGAATACAGACATTTTTCAGTAGTTACATGAGACTAGAATAGTGTCAAAACAGGTTTAAACCTTTCCTTCCTCTGTCTCTTTTCCCAGTATTAGAAATATCTGGGCATGCAAAAATTAAGGAATCCCTGAAAAATGGTTGTTTTGAAACAGTTCTGACCACTGACAGTCCTGATATATCTTTTAATATTTGGTCCCATAGCCTGTTTCGAAAGTTAAGATTGGGTGGTATCTGGTAAATACATCTGTTCTGTGAATATTTACTGCTATGGCCCTGGAATCAGATGCGGTGATCTTTGTGGTGGTGTGTAGTATGGAGAACAGCATTCAATTTAGAGTTTCAGAGCTCCATGTTTTTCCATGGTGCTGTAAGAAAACTGTGTGCATGTATGCCATTAAAAGAGAAAGAAAGAGTGCACACAGGAGGAATGACTGTTTTCTCAACTCTTCTCTTTGTTCTTGATTCCAATTAGACAAGAAAATAATTAAACCAGGGTGCTTGGTTCAAATGGAAAAAGACTCGACTCTGCTCTGCATGGCAGGGTAGAGCTTTGCACCTCATTTGCTGTTGAGAAGTGAGGGCTGGGGCATTCCACCTAGTGAATAAAATAAGTGCAATGTCCCCTTTCTCTCCTGGATGGAGAGATGAAGGCAGGACATTAAATCCCTTGAAAGGCACAGCAGCTAGGACTGAAACAGATTTTTCTTTAAAAGGGTGAAATGAAACAAGAAAATCCTTCTTTGGGCATTAAGAGCAGGGCTGAGCATTTTCCTATCATATTTCAATGCAATTTTTAGCAAGTTTTGCTATTACATTCCTAAAATCAGGCATTCAAGTAAAATTTTCTTTTTCCTTCATTGTACCTTTATCTTAGAATCAAGTTAAACCAAATTTAAAATGTTTAGAATTATTTCTTTTAAGCATATATTTCTGGTATAATGCTTTTTGAAACAGACCTCAAGGGGGATGTTGGAGACGGGGGAGAGTTTCTTTGCCTAACAGTTTTATACTTCTCACTCTGGTTAATATTTTAGTAGCCTACATTTACCTAAGAGAGATTTTTATTCTCTCTGTTCTCTAGAGTACCAAATACATTCCAAAATATACTCCTGACTTCCTGTGGTTTTCCACATTTGAAATTCAAACTGAATGCATGTAACTGGGACCAGTTCACTTCAGTTCACTGAAATAACTTACATTCTTTATTTTTGTAGCACTTTTAAGAAAGTTTTTATGTGTTTTTCATGACATTCTTTTCCTGAAAAATATTAGATAATTTAAACACTTTCTTCTATAAAATAGAGGGGAATTATAATTGTATATTGCTAATAGCAACATGCTTGATGTTTTGAAGAACTGCAACTGATTTTTTTGAATCAACCTTCCTTTCTTAAATGTTTTCAAGGCATACATGTGAAAATTGACAGGATGACAACTCTGTATGCAAAACCTTAGATGACTTCTGCAGGGTAGTGTTAGATACAGCACACATAAAGCAAGCAGAAAGGTTTTTTTAGTTCTCCTGACCTCTCAGCTCCAGGCTTTATCCAGTGAAATAACTAAGACCATCAGCCATTCCAGTTTATGACAACCAAGTAACAGCTTTTAGGCTTCAGAGAAGACAGACAGCCAAATTGCTGAAATCTCTAATGGAGGTTAAGCAGGGCTGACAGGGTTGTTGGTTTTTTTAGAACACAGGATTTCTTGTTTGGATAAAAAATAACATGAATGAAGACTAGTATTCTGCCAATTGTTTGACAGAGAAGTAACACTTAGGCTGCCTCTAGAGAAATAAATACATGTAAGAGCTCCAGATGTGGTTTCTAGATTCCACCATTTTAAAAGATACATGGTTATTAGGCTTAGATGGTCACGTGTATTGTGGAGTGCCACTTTGCCAGCATAGTTTTTTGCTAATACTCTGTTCATGCCATGTATTTGTTCTGTTCTTATCTATTCCAAAGTCTGCACATTTATTTTTCTGTCTAATACTTCATGTACTACGTGATAGCATAATAGACATTACTCTTACA
Source organism: Stercorarius parasiticus (assembly GCA_013396915.1). Classification (NCBI taxonomy): domain Eukaryota; kingdom Metazoa; phylum Chordata; class Aves; order Charadriiformes; family Stercorariidae; genus Stercorarius; species Stercorarius parasiticus. The sequence goes on from VWZL01004870.1 coordinate 153,297, forward strand.
TTTCTAGACAGGAATTTTTTAAATATTGAGACTAAGTTTTTAAGTTGTACAATATCGGATGGTGTATAAATTAATCCCATTCTACCTAAGTATAATGGATCATACTTACCTCCTGTTCATACATGTCATGCTGAACAGTACCAACAGTTAAAATGGACCCGCACAGAATCTCTGCCCAGATGCAGAGGACCTGATTTTTTTCTTTATGTGTAAGACAATGGAGACAAATAGAAATCATCAAATGGAAAAGCCATTTAGAATAATAATTTTTTCTGTGATTTCCCAATACTTTTGCATTGGTCCAATGCTATAAGACAGCAAATGAAGGAATGTGCTGTTAATTTCCTATTCTTTCTTACTCATTCCAGAGATGTCCTCTTCTATGACTTGGTGTTATTGGCAACAAGGAGTATGACTGGCATTTGTTTAAAACTACTTATCTGTTCCTAAGAAAAACAGATGTGTCATTGTTTGTACATTTAACATAATTTAAATTGCTCAGTATTTATTGTAACTATTAGAAGTATTTAAAATAGGGAGCAAAATGCAAGTCAAATGCGGAACTATTCCTCCATTTAAATTTCCATCTAACTGAACTTTTAATAAAGTAATACAAATTTTATCTCTGAATAAAACCATAAGACAAGCTAACCTCATGCCATATTTCCTCTATTATTAGTAACACTATTAATAACTACTATTAATAACACTGTTAGTAGGGAAGAATAGCTTGAAGTTTTGGAGAAGAATAATGATTTTGTCTCTTTAAAAGACCTAACCTTTGATTACCTAAGCTTAGGATCCTTTCTTGCCTTAACAATGAAAGAGAAATAATCTGTCCGTTGTCAATATAGTTCAATAAGAAAAAAATATTCTACTCCTTTCCTTGCTTATGAAGTATGAGCTGGAAAATCAAGAGGTGAAGTTATAGCAAATAGCAAACATATAAACACTTTAACTATTCCTCTTTAAAAATGGTATGATATCTGATTTGGAAATATGTATTTTGAAGAAAGAAACGTTGCTTTTTTGTCCTTAAAACCATAACAGTGACATTAAACAGCTATACTGTTAATTTTACAATCAGATATTTACTTCTTTGATCTCTGAATTTTAATCTTAGAACTCTTTCTCTCTATTGAGTTTGAAAGCATCAGACCAGGCCCCTGGGATTATTATGAGGAGATGATCTTCCACAGGCAAATCTCACTTTGAGGAAAGCACAAAAGATAATATGTGTAAAACTAGGGTTATATGTGAAACTAAAGAATAAATAACAAAAGAAAACAGGAACTACACTGCACAATTGCTTTTATGGGGGAGCATAATAAATTTATATAACGCAATGATACAAGAGATGTCTCTCAGTTACATATAAATCTGAGACTGGAGACTTATTATCTCCCTAATCAGCTGAAATGCCAGTACTGGAAAGTCTTGATCCTAGATTTATACCACTTCTTACAGTGTGGGATAGCCAAATCACAAGAGAAGTGGAGCAACTGTACTCTGAGATCACAGTACATTTTAATGGAAAATTAAACAAAAGCACAACTGAAAAAAACCCGAAATCCTAGACCTTAAGCCATGTTATGAGAAAGGAAGAGGAGGAGGGAAGGTGAATTAAAAAAGCCCTTTGGGTCAAACTTTATTTCAGAAGCATTTCTCTTAATGTTTGGTACTGGAAAGTAAAATCCAGATGTGGTCCCACTCTTCTATGCCCCCATCCAACGTACTCAGACTGGCACACATATTCCAGGATTCATGATTAAATTTTTCTTCTCACATATAGTTGCTACATCCAGATCTAAAGTAAATTGCTTAACTGTTTCTAATTTTATTTTAGAAATATATTCCTACCTGTAGAGGATATAAACTGCAAAATAAGGAATATATCTTTATGAATTCAGACCATTTTTAAATTGCCATTGCTTCTGTTTCTTTAATAACTAAATACAGTACGGAACAGTTAAATGCTCAGCTTTATAGAATAACTAATATTTCTAGATTTACTAAAAGGTTCTATTTTACAAACCTGACAAACTTGCAAATTCCATTTTCAGAGCTACAGAGTAAATCAATATAGCTGTAACTATTTTCGATCACACATTAGTTTTAACACAATTATTTCATTCTGAAATTCGGGAGCACTTAGTATTAATGCAACTGATGAAAAGTGGCAGTCTCCCTCTCATAGTGAAAATATAATTTAAGAAAGAAGTATTGATCCAGTTAAGTCTGAATGGAGAGAAATAATGCCTGTCTATAATCTTTGAATGTCTTTCATCTAACATTATTAGAGCTGCAAGGTAAAGGTGGTTTTACTTTATTTTGCTTAAAGATAGTTTAAATCGAAAGGCTTGGATCTGGATTTCAGGAAGCTTGGATTCAGGCCTAGATCTCCACATCTGCACAGTTTTCTGGAATTTCTAGTTCTGATTGTGTTTCACACTTAGTAAGAATTTTTTTTCAGAAGCATCTTAAGATCTAGTTTTGTCCCACATGGTGGGAATGCAAGAAAAACTCTGATAGCAGAATTTTCCCTGCTTAAGAAATAAACTTTCACAAAAACAGTGTAAATACTGTAATCCTCAAATCCAATTCCTTTTTCAGACTCTGTATCAATGGAGAGCCTAGATTAGATATTTACCATTCTAATATTCACAATTCATCTCTAATCAGACTAAAATTAACCTAGAGATAAATAAGAATTTTTCATAATTCTCATCTAATTGAATCAGGTCATACAAGTTACATATAGTTCAAAGTCCTAGAGAAAACACACAGGCTTTCTAATTAAAATTCAGTCATCAAACTGATGGGCTGATTTTCCAGGAGCTATTCATATTCAGCCATTCTCTGGCTATTGCTCAATCATCCTGTCACAGATAATCCATCCTTGAGACTCATAACAGGTTTTTATTGGCATTCATTTGGGAGAACCTAGCACTTCTGATTTGTAGCCTTGTCATATGAGTAATGAAGGAATTCTAAACTCATGCCAGTAAGGTAATTAGACCATAGTATTATATGTTACACATGCACACACAGTGAGTGGCAGGCTAAGCATTATCTGCATCTTCAATTTATGGATAAATAATTGAAATACAGACAAGATAACCTTTATTTTGTATTGTATTTATTGGACTGTGTGTCTTCACGTAAAGTCAGATTGCTGGAAGCATGAGTTTGATAATGAAAGATAAGTCTAACCTAAAAGACCTTTTCTATAACCAAAGATTAATTTCCACTTACCTCATTCACTCTCGGGTTGTATTTTGAAGTCCTGGTATTTCAAGTGTGAAAAGCAAATACTGTCCACTGAAAAACAGATATTTTTGCCCTATGTGTGAGGTTCATTATCAGGAAAGCTACACAGTAGTACAGCACAGATGGGCTTCTACAGGTTGCAGCTGAAAAGGAATGAACTGAACTTTCTGTAATATCACAAGGTGATGACTGGAGATGAAAGTCCATGGGCCCCAATGGGATGCACCCAAGAGTGCTGAGGGAGCTGGTGGATGTCATTGCTGGTCCGCTCTCCATCATCTTTGAAAAGTCCTGGAGAACAGGAGTGGTGCCTGAGGACTGGAGGAAAGCCAATGTCACTCCAGTCTTCAAAAAAGGCAAGAAGGAGGACCTGGGGAACTACAGGCCGGTCAGCCTCACCTCCATCCCTGGAAAGATGATGGAACAGCTTGTTCTGGGCATCATCTCAAGGCACGTGGAGGAAAAGAAAGCTATCAGAAATACTCAACATGGATTCACCAAGGGGAAATCATGTCTGACTAATCTGATGGCCTTCTATGATGGCATGACTGGATGGATAGATGAGGGGAGGGCAGTAAATGTGGTCTACCTTGACTTCAGCAAGGCTTTCAACATGGTCTCCCACAGCATCCTCATAGGGAAGCTTAGGAAGAGTGGGATAGATGAATGGACAGTAAGGT